>CAMXCT020006599.1:155185-297685 GCA_947184155.2 Cladocopium goreaui
GAACTTGCCAAGCAAAGTGACTCACTTGTCGCTTGCACAAGGTAACTTGAGAGGCAGAAGGCCAAGTGGTTTCAGGATCTTCACACATGCTTGAAGGGTCAATGGCAGCAACAGAGGAACCGAAAGGTTCAATGTTCACATCTCCCGGTTGGTCTGGATTATCATCATCGTCAGGCAAGTCAGGGACAGATAAATTGGCAGTCTTCAAGAAGCGCCAACGTTTTTGCACTACCACCACGTTATACAGCTGACGCACACTGGCTTTTTGAGCGTCGATTTGGCAGCAGCAATGATATCGCCATGGCCAAACAACAAAGAGACCTGTCTAGCAGTCTGCTTGGCAGCCTCATGTGCTCGGGAGTTACCTTCATGATCACATGCAGAGATCACGCCCACAAAAACATGGTCAAAAGAAAGATGAGAAGGTACCCACTCAAACCTCAGCAAAACTTGGAGGGAAGCCTATTGCAGTCGCATCAGCAAAGCGTTGCCACAAGTCATGGTGGGCATCATGTGGATTAACAAGCTGCTGGTTACCGACATGAAGCTGGGCACGTTGCACAACCCACTGGCAGTCACCGACCAATCGCACACTGCGAGTTTGCATTTCAAAACAGTTGATCCCAAGATGGAGAAGACACTCAACCGCACGCACAATTGCGAACACCTCTGCACGGTCGGATCCTTGGTCAAGACCAACCACCGGTTGTGGCATATGTGTGGAGCCATGTAGGGCCAAGGTAGAAAGTACACGCACTGCCTGCAAAAGTGGCGTCAGGCAAAGACGGGTCAAGCGTGCTACCGTCAAGGTAGACCACATCAGGGAAATGCTCCAACACAGGACAATCAATAACAGACAATGTTTGCACCAAGAAAGCTCGTCGAGCATGGCACCAAGAAGGCTCGGTCAAAAGTCCAAGGCAGGTAAAAGCAGAAACGGCAAACCGGTCATCTTCCGTCTGCACAGGAAGCTGCGCACGCAATTCTGGACTGGGCGACCAACTGTCGCACTGGAACATGTGGACTGGTTCTTCTCGAGTCTGCCGACACCCAGAGCACACATCCGAATCCCACAAGCCTGCCGCACACAAACGATCAGCTGTACGAGTACTGCCACAAAAGACTTGCCTCAACTGTCCAGTAAGGGTATCAAGCCACGAAGCAGACGAAACAAAGTCAGGAAATTCCGCAAGCAAACGACCCCGAGTCAGCTGGGATGCTCGGAGCAACCTGGTACAAGCATGAAAGTCCAAGTGCAGGTTTTGCAAGCCATGGGTGTCCTTGCGACGATGGACACCTTGCACAACAGCGAAACGAAGAGATCTGCGAACCTCATGCAGAAATGACGCACGGTGTTGATAGAGGGATATGGGAACATCAAACGAGCGATTCCAAGTCCACGGCACTTCCGGGGAAGGAGACCAACCAAGAAAGGTACAAAGATTGCGCAGGATCACCAAGGGACCAAGCCGAGCACCGGAAGGCGGATTGCAGAATGCCTCCCAAGAATCACGGAGCAGAGGACACTGGAAGACTGCACGCCGAAGATCTACCAAGGCTTGGTAGACACAGGCTGAAGCCGGATCAAGTCGATGCTGCTGGAAGCAAACAGACATTAGGAGGTGTGGTTCCCGAAGTTTTTGCAAATTGGAAAAACATGCGTTGAGCACACTGCACCTGAGCTTATCCAACACCGGCCATGCAGGAAAGGAAGTGAGGACACCATAGGTCAGACTAGGTATACACAGGACGAGACGTACTTCATCTTTTCCTCCTTGCCAAAAGGAAGTTGGCCAATCCGCCGCAGGATTGGGTATTGGCGCTCACATCTGGCGTTGGCAAGGGCCTGTTGTCCTTTACAAGTCGAGTGAACAGCATATCCCAAACTGACCAAGTGATAAACTAAGCAGCCATCTGGAGGGAGCAGTGCACGAGCAGCACGGCGGGCCTCAGAGGTTGTACCAAAAGCTCTGCACTTTTTGCCATTCAATTGTTGACCAGAAAGCCCGTCGAAACGGTGGAATTCTTCACAAGCGCCTTTGAGATCGTGCAAGTCACTCAAGCGTCCACGCAATTTGCTGTCATCCACAAAAAAGGTAACATCCACCCGAGGAAAGAACCGAAGGATTCGACGAGCCAAAATAGAAAACAAAGAGTTGCAAGCTAAAACCGACATGGGACACCCTTGCAACAGGCTTTGGGAAGCGAAAGTGGGACCACAACTACTGAAGACTTTGAAAAACCGGACCTGACACGCATACCGACCAAGAATGCCATTAACCACGTGATCAGGTAGACCAATTGCATCAAGAAGCTGAACAACAAAAGGGGCCTTGATTAAATCAAAACACTTACGTCGATCATGTGTGATGCCAATGACAGGAATACGATCACGCTCACACAAGTCGAGCCACAACGCTTGTGGCACTTCCGCATGTGCAGCACTTCGTGCATGGATGCCTCCAACAAGTTGAATTGGAAACACACGGCTCTGCCATTGGGTAAGCTGGGCAAAGCGGGCACTATAAAAACAAGACAACCAAAGACTAGACAAACTGATTGGTCGGTGCCCTCCATCAGGTTTGGGGAGCAACACCGTTGAAACCGCAACCAATCCCATCGGCCAAACTTGCGCAACCGAGCTCTCAAAAGCATGAAGTAAATCCAAAAACTGCTGGAGGAAGACATCAGGCAAGCGTCTCATTTCCAACAAAGTCCATCCATCTGTACCTCCACGGATACTCGGCTGACGATCCGTTAACTGCAGTCGAAACTCCGCCACTGTCACTGGGGGCAATTCGACAGGAAGTCGAGCAGCGGCAAGTTCCTCGGAATACTCCTCAGCAAATGCTCTAAAACAAGAACAAGGACCACACAGAAAGGGTCGCCACTCATCCAAAAGCCGAGCATGAACATGATCCGGGTTTGCAGTCCAAGAAGCTCCGTCAGGAATCACAGCGTTTGCATCCGCACCACCCTCATGTCGGAGCCAACGCGTAACATGGCGTTGTGACGCACGGAGCCAGGATTTCCAATCAGCTTGACGCTTGGAGCGCAGCGCACGAAGCTTGTCATCAAGGGCTTTTTGCACCAACGGGACAACGCACGACCAACGCATGGAAGATAAGCTGGACACAAAAGCTTGCCAAGGGCCGAGACCAAGCAAACACCACGCTCCCAAGCGATTGCGAGGAAGAACGGCAGGAATCGAAGCATCACCTTGAGATTTGGCAAACCGAAGGAAAGAAGCAGCACGCACCAAGGCTCGGGGAACAGCAGCCCCCTCCGACATAGGAGGCAAACGAGGGCGGCGGGCAAATCGAGGAGCGCGCCCTTTGAACTGCACAGGAGAACAACCCTTAATACCAGCACACTTAGCCAAGAAAGAAGAAGCAGCCTCGTTAAGGGAAGTCCAAGTAACGGGTACAGATATCTCATCCAAGAGTGAAACAGCAAGAGCACCCTCAGCCGCAAGCTGTTTCTGGCGATCATCTGGAACCTTTGACAAGACAGGCAATTCGAAAGGGACAGGACGAACCAATTGAACCTCCACCACACGGAAACCCTCCAAATCCAAAGTAGCAGCAAGTGCCCGATGCTGGCCAACAAAAAGGTCAGAGCAAGTCCTCGCATGCAACAGGACGGATCTTGCTAAGCTATTTAGAAGGATGAAGTCAATGCACGAAGTACCAACAATGTCACTCGACCAACCCCTTGCGGAGTAGGTATTGTCCTTGGCATTCACATCACCTGCAGCCACCGCGTCAAACCAAGAAAAGGATTGCAACGCCTGACCCAGAACAGTGCTATTCTCAATCCGATCATTAAAGTCAAGCCCAACAACCAGAGGAACATTACCAAAGCTTTTTGCATAAGCAAGGATTGAACTCAAGGCATCTTCGTTGCGAACAAAGTGTGTTGAGATGCGACTCGATGAACTGGCACCAGAAAAACCATAGGCACAAATACAATGTAGAACCTTGTTGCCACGCGCAAGGGGAAACACTGCATGAACAAAGCGGCCCTGCTTGTACAATGTCAACACATCACCATGATCAGGACAAAGGGATTTAGCACACAAATGATTGCGATAGAGAATGGCCACACCACCTTGATGGGTTGTGGCGTGGGTAGTCCCATCGCGACGCACCGTTTGGCCACAGGTGGGGTGACCCCAAACTGCATTCCACCCAACATCGACTAAGTCTTTGGACAGACGGCGTTGTGCTGCCAAATTGACACGGGTTTCCTGGACACACAGGACATCAAACGGCATAGACGCAATCTCGGCAAAGTGCTTTGACAACGAAGTGCAATTCAAAGATCCAACGCGGAGCTTTTTTAATCTATGGAAACCCAACGACCGTTTTCGGACAGGCTTGCCAAGCGATGAACAGGGGACCGACGCCACAGGACATGAACCAACAGGAGGCACCGCCGCCAAAGGTGGCCTAACAAGTCCATCAAAATGGTTGACCCCATTGTAGGCCACAGGAATAGGGAGGGCCTGGACCACAGGCTCAAAGGGCCGAAAAGACACCGGAGGAGACGTGGTAGAATATACAATAATCTCCCGACGCACAGCGCAACAAACAGCTTGGATCACAAGTGAGTCAGCCCAAGTTGTCGACAGCAGCTGTCTTTCAAGGTAAATTTCCCAATCAGCATCGCTTCGATCCAAAAACAAAGAATAAAACTCAGGAGCTGCACGCATAACCTGTACAGACAAAGCACGTAGATCTCCGGCACTAAGACCAACATGCAGACATACAGCATGAAAGAAACAAGACCCATCACCGGCAACAGGATGCAATTGTAGGTGGGATGGGGCACCGCAAAAATCAGAAATCACAGGGGGTTGTTTATGGGTTTTTCGAGTTTTGGCCCCACCAGTGACATCATCACAAAATTGAACAAAATCTGCAGCCACAGGCGGCTGGTTTCCATGTTTTCGCTTACCAGCACCACCTGTGAATTGATGGTGAGATAGTCACATTTCACGAGAAGCTTTCGACGGGCGATCCGTCGGAGCCATGCGCTGCAACATGTCCATGATTTCACACTGTTGTTGATCGGTCTTGTTCTGCGCAGCCTGCATGCCTTGCAACACGTTGAGGATAGAGGCCGACTGTTCACGCGAGGAAGCATCCAAATGTTCAATCTTTGAGTTCTGGGCACTCACAGCTTGCTCAACCTGAATCAAACGATGGCCACAATTGTCCAAGTCCAAGCGAAAAGTCTGCAACTTCGTGTCCATGCGTTCCTCCATTTCGCGTTGCAAGTTTTGCAAGTGGAGCTGCACCGGATGCACAGATTCCATGACTGCATCTTCACACAATTCACCTACAACAGGACCAACTGGCACAACAGGAGCCGAGGGTTTGGAGCGAGGTTGCTGCTCGGAATTGCGTGGAGTGATAGTGACAAGGCAACCATTCACTTCCAAAGTATTTGACGCAGGTTCAACTTCCGCACCAACCCGAGCAACACGTTCACGTTTCGAACGACCAAGCGACAACACAACCACTTTCCAACCCCAAGTCGCCAAGGCATGCTGCAAAGTGGCAACAGTACAATCACGCGGCAAGCCAAACAACTCATAGACCTCCTTGGTCTGAACATCCCAGCCATCCCTGAGGACAAAGTTGGGATTGACTTCTTGTTGTAAGCCCTGCAAGTGCTGCAAGCGACATGCCAAACCAAGTGAGTGCTTACCAGCGACAATTCCAAGAACTTTCTCAGACATGCGTGACTGAAATGCCAGTGCATCATGCAAGGTCATGTCATTGGTCAGCCAAGCAATTTTCTCTTCGCACTGCTCATGCTTCAAACGAAAAAAGATGCCATGCTCAGAACAAGTGATCCTATGCTTGTCAAACAGTCCTTGGTCCATGCGAATCACAGCTTGAAACACAGTGGCGCTATTGTTTGGGCGGGGCATCCAACGACGGGAAAGAACTTGGCCAAAAGTACCCTTACCTTCCAACAGCTTCCCATGGATTGTGCGCAAGGGTGACGACCACAACGAATCCCACACTTGCAAGTCCATGTGGGCTTTGTGGGCCTGCACCACAACTTCGACACCCTCAGGTTTTGGCAAATCCACCTGTGTGAAGGTACGACGCTTGACAAGCACAGCACCAAGTTGAACCAGAACCACGGACACGGACAACGGGACCAGACGACACATTCATCAAAATGGTAAGTTCCTCACAAGGCAAAGGGGTATCAGGAGAAGAATCTGAAGTCACAAACAAAGTCAACGGGCCAAGAGTCCAAGCCTTAGTGGAATGAGCCAACAAACGCGTAGCAGTATCCAAATCCACGGCAGCAACACCAGACGCAGTCGACTTGACGTCTGCAGATGCCAAGACAGCAACAGGAGCACCTGACTCATCCAACCAATCTTCAGGACGCAATCGGGCTTCAATTAGAGGGGGAGGACTACGCTTACTGGAAGATGGGGAAACCTTGGCAGGCTTTGAACTCCACGGGTCATCAATCTGCAAGTGATCAACATCGCTATTGGTCAGGGCATTAACAAACTTCCGCTTGTGATATGCTTCAGATTCATCTCGGTCCAGAAGACGAAGATTCACTGCGTTGGCTTCTTGCTTGAGGTACCTCCACTGCTGCTGCTCATCAGATTGATCCAGGGCAAGTCGGATTTTGTCCTGGGAAATCTTCTCACTAATCATCTTCACTCTTTGAGCAACCTTCATCTCAGGGACACCATGGTTTTGCAAAAGGGCATGAAGACGCTGTGGCTGCATGCCATTTCCGACAAGGGCATGCATCAACTGATTGCGGCTGCGCGCAAGTTCCAATAGGAATCTAAAATCAAGAGGCATCTTCTGCACGGAACACTGGGACCAAGTCTGGTAGGCCTGCCTCATCTTTGCCCTGCTTTTAACATTTTGACTTGGAAATGTGCTTCGCGCCACAACGGCGTGCACTTTTTTGACATCGCAACTTCCAAAAGTGGTCCGACACGGAGGTTCTTTTTTAACATGTTGACTTGGAAATGTGCTTCGCGCCACAACGGCGTGCACTTTTTCGACATCTGAACTTCCAAAAGTGGTCCGAACGTGGTGTGTTTTGTACATTTTGACTTGGAAATGTGCTTCGCGCCACAACGGCGTGCACTTTTTCGACATCTCAACTTCCAAAAGTGGTCCGAACGTGGTGTGTTTTGTACATTTTGACTTGGAAATGTGCTTCGCGCCACAACGGCGTGCACTTTTTCGACATCGCAACTTCCAAAAGTGGTCCGACATTGGTGTGTTTTGTACATTTTGACTTGGAAATGTGCTTCGCGCCACAACGGCGTGCACTTTTTCGACATCGCAACTTCCAAAAGTGGTCCGACCATGGTGTGTTTTGTACATTTTGACTTGGAAATGTGCTTCGCGCCACAACGGCGTGCACTTTTTCGACATCTCAACTTCCAAAAGTGGTCCGACCAAGGTGTGTTTTGTACATTTTGACTGGGAAATGTGCTTCGCGCCACAACGGCGTGCACGCTTTCGTCATCTCAACTGCCAAAAGTGGTCCGCACCCCTAGTGTTTTGTACATTTTGACTTCGAAATGTGCTTCGCGCCACAACGGCGTGCAACTTTTCATCTCTCATCTCGCCAGCTGGCTCCGCACCCGCCGCTTTAGCGAGCCTACTTTTCGACCCTCCGGAGCCACAAATCATTGGAAAAACACAGTGTTTCGCGACTTTCCTACCTTTTCGCGCATCTCCATCTTCTTTCTTCTTACTCTTTCTCTTCTACTCTTCTTTCTTCTAATCTTTCTGTTCTCTCTTCCTCTTCCCTGCTCTGCTTTTCATTTGTCCATATTGTCGGAAGTTTGACTTCTAAACTTCCTTCGATAATGTAAATAAAAACCAACTGTATTATCCACTTGTGAACTACTTGAGAAAAAACCTGGTTGCGAACTGGTTCCACTGGTTTGTTTACAGCATTTTATAGCTATTCTAACAACGGGTTGTAATGATCCGTTTTCAATAGGTTCGTAGAACCCCAAAATTAACAATGAACTTCAATGAACTAATGAGTTTTTGGCACTGCTTACTCGAAAACCTTTGTGAAAAACTAAGCCCAGGAAATTTAAGCTTCTCCAAGAACCGGCCCTCCACTAAACATGTTCAAAAGAGATGGAAACATCCAGCCCAAAAGTACTTGGATTTGCTTAAGGAACCCCCAAAAGTATATAGTGGATTTTCTATTGAGACAGAAACAGTTATCTTCAGCAAATCCAGTAATTAGATCATGAACCGCATGAAAGTCCACTGAATCCGGCCGCCTTTTTGGAATGCCACAGGTGTGGCGTCCATGCCAAAATCGATCTCTCCATCCCCGTCGTAGGTGACCACGTAACGCCCCTTGGGCGCGTGAAGACACACGTCCCGAAGGGCTAGGGTGATGACGGCCTGATCCTGTTGGAGAAGTTGGAGAGCTGAATTTCATGGGATTTAACCAAGAAAAATGGTAATTCAACCAAGAAAAATTATAATTCAACCATGAAAAATGGTGATTTAACATGATTTAACCATCAAAAGTGTGGTTGTGACCACTAAAAACTGTGGGGATTGATCCATGAAAAGCAGGGAATCAACCTTGATATGGGTATCCAACCAACTATTGGGTATATCATGGGGATATAATTGGGATATAGTGGAATGGTATGGAATGGTACAAACAATAGGGTGCACATGGGTTTCCACAAGAGAAAGAATAGTGAAAGATTTTGCTGGTCATATGTGTAGTTTCAATGGGGAAAATTCACGATCACTACCCATTGGATTTTGGCGTGCAGGAGCCTATGTTCAGACAAACCCTTTTTCATCCTTTTTCATCCTTTTTCCCAGAATCCACAAATTCTCCAGTAGAGTCCCTTCTTTCCACATCACAACTCTAAGAATGGGTATCTCAGGAATTCTCACGGTTGATCTAGGACATCCTGTCTAAAATCCTGCTCCAGTTCGCCAATTCCAAAAGAGAGTCATGTTTAGTGCTGTCGGGGCAAAGTGGACTTTTCAGCTGTGCGGACCTCCCAGTGGTTTTATTTGGTTCACTGATGATTGTTACAGGATGTGGTGCCCACAACTAGGCTTTATGCTACTAGATCCATAGTTCATGGGATCGTTACAAACCAACTGCACCAACTGCACCAACTGGGGGCACCACGTTGTGTTCGAAGAACCAACGACACGTGAATGTGATGGATATGTTTCAGCAACCTCCAGATTTCACAAATCGCATCGAAAAAAAACTCCCGCATGCCATAGATCATGTGTGCCATGGTCAAAACATTGTTTATGTGGGGGATTGTCATCTATCCCATAGTGTTTTTATCCTTAAAAAATGAATCACCAATGACCCCTCCGGATTGATCACCAATGGGACCAATAGATCACCCAATTTCTGACTATACTTCAGTACAGTGTTTCTTGGTGATGTATATTCAGTACAGTAGATATCTTGGATATACTGGATATGGACTCTACATCCCCATATGTGTTTTTTCTATGTGTTTCTCCCATGTTAAATCCAACATCAAGCATGGCAAGCATGGCAAGCCGGTGCCTGCTTCAGAGATCTCACATAGCCATCCGCGCTTTCGTTGATCTCCAGGCCGTTGCCCCATTCGTATTGCCTGGAGCTCCACATCACGCTGCCGCCCTGGTAACTGAACTGTCCAGGCTGTGTATCTGCATCCCAAATGCTGGTCCAGTGCCGGGTGGTCTTCATCACGTCCACCTTAAAGAGATCGGGGAGAAGTTGAGGTCGAAGATAGGGATGGAAAGCAAAGAATTCACATGAGGACAGATCTATGAATAAATGGATGGATGGACGGTGTTTTAGTGTATGGGTACATGTACATATGAATTAGTTCCAGTTCGGATTTGAAACAGCAAGAAACCCGTGATGCCCATAGGCCCATTGTTCTCTTGTGAGTTCCATTTTGGTGGTTGCTGCCTTTCTATCGGTTTTCTCCCTAGAAATCTCTAAAGGATCCCTATCATTAATTTTTACCTCTGGTAATTTAACATAGCTATTCAAAATGACCATTTATAGTGGATTTTCCCATTGAAAATTGTGATTTTCCATAGTTATGTAAACGTTTACCAGAGGGTATCCTCTTGAGACCCCCAAATATCCCCAAATGACTTACATCTCCTGCAAATCTTTGAAGTGTGACAGTTGGGACCATTGAATCGGTCAATCCCTTCTCCCAAATGACCCTGGTTTCGTACTGGATCTGTGTGTTTCGGGCTTCAGTTGCGATCCTCTTTTGGTTGTGATCCTCCACATTTCCTGTTTCCTGGAAGTGAAATCACCATATTTTTGCCTTTGGGATCCCCATTTCGAGAGTTACTGGTGGTCTCCACCATCAATGGATCGATTCTAGAACCCTCCCCCCATAACCCATGATAACCCCATAATTTTGTTGCTTCAATCCCAATTTTTGGGGTGAAATACTTAGCATCTTAGCATCGATGTGAACTTCCCCATCGACCAAAATAGCGGAGCCACGAAGGTTGACGGCGTGACTGCCACGTTGATGCCAAAGGCTGCCCCCTGATGCGCCAGCAACGAACTCGTCAGGGTGGAGCAATCAGCACCATGGTACCCAGCCCAGCAGTGACAGCGACCACCCAGACATGTGCCATGCTGGCAAGAAGTGCCGCAGGCATTTTGACCTCCAGGTTTTTGTGGATGAACAATGGTGGTTTCCTAAGTGGGGTACCCCAATAGCTGAATGGTCAATGGAAAATCCTATAGAATGGATGATGACCCCCAATTTTGGGGGGAGATCTAAACCAAAGAAAAATGTTGATTTGTCCGAAGGAAATGATGTTTGAAGTGTGGTGCTTCCTTTGATATCTTGCAGCATGGATCTCAGAGGACATGAAGTTGCAAAATGAAGATGTGCACTGCAAGACCAAATGCCTCATGTGGAGGTCTCCTAAGTCATGGGCTACCCCCAAATCATCCAGTCGTCGAGGACCATTTCAGCTTGAAGAAACTCATGACTTGGGGATCACCCGTCTTTAGAACCCATATCCTTCTTCTACTACCAAAATTCAGCTGCATCTGGTTGGTGGTTGACCTACCCCTCCGAAAAATATGACTTCGTCAGTTGGGATGATGACATTCCCAATATATGGAAAAATAAAAGCCATGTTCCAAACCACCAACCAGTTATAAACTGATTTGAACTGTCTCGGTTTCGGCCTGGACCAGTACATCCCAAGGTGTCCACGGTGTCACAGTCCCACTCACAGCCGGTGGCGCTAGACTTGCGCCAGCCTTTATCACAGATACATTCCTTGGCGCAATTGGTTCCATGGCTTTGTCGCTTGAAGTCCAAGAGGTGTACCCTCAAAATATGGCGTTATTATTCATTGGATTGGATTAAGGGAAAATCTACAGGAAACCCCTATATTAGATAGTAATTAAAAATGATGGTTTCCTGTAGATTTTCCCTTAAAGCAATCCATTGAATTCTGTGATAAATGATGTGTTATTAAATCGGAAAACGATGACAAGCCACTGCCATTCTCAGACAGAACCCACGTTTTGAAAGGTTCAATGGACAGCCGCTTCGCAAAGAATACAAAAAAAACTGTGACAGCAAATGCAATTGTATACCAAGTTGAGTGACCGGTTGGAGGAGTGCAATGCTCAATTCACAGTTAGTAGGCCACCTTGGTTTTGCGGTCTTAACTACTCAAGTTAATTACTCAATCTTGGGAACCCAAACAAATCATCCAAAACCACCAATTTCAGCAGAATCAACAACTCTTGTTATTCGTCCAAACCATGACTAAAGCGGCAAGGTCCGACTTCAATATGTCCATGTCCACAAATGTGGGATTTTACTCCCAATATATGGCCATATATGGTCATGTTTATCCAGAAAAAAATAAACCATTTGTTTGGGGGTTTTTCATTGGTGGAGCACGCCGCTTTCAAAAACCGATTCTAAAGTCCCAAAATATAATGCTGTGTTTTCATTGGGATTCCGGGTCTCGAAATATGACACTCCCGAACTAATAAGGGTAGAAAAAACATCAATCAAACATGATGTCATCATTTATATTACCATATATGTTTGATCATTCAAGCTCCATAATGATGTTAAATCGTTCTTACCCTCCGGCAATCAAACATGGTTTGCTGGAGAATCCTGTTTTTTTGAAATTATTTTCCCAGCGAACTAAACCTCCATGGCTAGTTCGGGGACTTCCTATTGGTATGTTTCATGCCAGTGGAGGGTAGTATCTCAATTGTTATCCTATATCCCCATTCATATTCCATTAATATCATGGACATATTCCCATTACTATCCCATTCAATCCCATGAAAATCCATATTTACCCAGCTGTAAACCTCCATGTTTCATGAATTTTCCCATGTTCCCATATGATTTCCCATGAAAACCTTCGTTTTTGATGGGGATTTCCCTTCCCATTTGCATCCCAAAGGCGTTCTTGGAGTCGCATTGCCCATGATGTCCACATCCGCAGTCGATCTCACAGGTGTCGCCCCGGAAGCCACGAAAACCTGGCGCGAGACAGGCATCAAAGAAATGGTAAATGGGGTATGTTTGGATCTATATCTATATATATATATGTATACATATAGGTATGGATCTATGTATATATATATGGATATATATATATATATAGAGATATAGATATAGATATAGATATATAGATATAGATATAGATATAAAGACATATAGATATATAGATATATAGATATATAGATATATAGATATATAGATATATAGACATATAGACATATAGATATATAGATATATAGATATATAGATTTATAGATATATATATATATATAGATATATAGATATATAGATATATGGTTATATATATAGATATATAGATATATAGATATATCCTTATCTACCTATCTATGTATCTATCTCAGCATGTTGGGGATTGGGGTCCGTAAGTGTAAATACGCTGATACGCTGTTACGCCGATAGCTGTGTTTATGCCACGCTATGACCTATCCATCTCATCTTTTCTTATCTTATCTTATCTAGCTATTCTATTTGTATATTCATACATAGTACATACATGTGTACAAATATAAGTGTGAAACATTCTAAGTTGATGTGAGAATAACAGGTGTAGCTGGTTTGTCTGCAAACAAGTCTTCAAAGACTCAAGCCAAACGGAAGGGTCTTTTCTCCGCGTACAAAAGTGTTGTGTTTCTGGCTGCATCTGATCTCAGAATTGTGATATAAATACAATATATGTAATTTACTATATATGTAAATGAGATACTGTATTATATAGATATTTGTAAACATTGTAAACACATAGTACGTCATTGTGGATCATCGGTTTGATATCCAAACTTCATGCTCTGCGCTTTGGTCCAGCACGATGTCAAGTAGCAGCTGCAAACTCCACTGGCAATGCAATGCCCTCGTTGATTGCATCCTTGGTCACGTCTGTGCGCAAAAAACATAACTGGTTGGTGGATGGGCCCCCACTGGAAAAGATGTTTGTCAGTGGATCATCCCAAATGTGGAAATATGGTTGAACATTGAGACTGTCCGAAAGCGCCAGCGAAATAATAAAAACAGGGCAAACTATGGCAAACTACTAACTGATACTAACTGTGTAAAATGTATTTAAATGTTACCCTCTGGTAATTTAACATAGCTATTGAAAATGGCCATTATAGTTGATTTTTCCCATTAAACATTGTGATTTTCCATAGTTATGTTAGTTTACCGGAGGGTAGGTCTATAGGGGCGTCCCGGCAATCTCCGGCAAGCTTCCATTGGGGCAGGAAAAGCGAGAACACTTGCCACCGCTATATTCTGCTCGGCAGTTGCAAGCCCAACTTCGAAGGTTTCCGATCACTTCCTGAAGTCTCAAAACGTCAATGCGTCAAGCAACATCAGAATGATGCGTGTGTGTCTCTTTAAATAGGAAGTGATACCAGGTGATGCCACCTAGTTTATAGGATTTTATAGGGGGATATTCTTGTCCATGATTGGAATATCCATCAACCAATCTCTCAACTTGTAAAGTCAGACCCACGAAAAGAGGTGCTTCTTGAAGTAAGGGAGGTTCTCATTTTCACGGGCTGGTCAGTTGGTCCATTTCGAGAAACACTCTGGAGAGTTGAGGAGCAAATTTGTACAGAAACCCATCGAAATGGCTCATCAAATTCCAGCCATCCGAATCTTAAAGTCTCCAAGACCGACCAGGTCGCCCAGGCCAACATGGTCCCTAATCGGTCACCACTTGGACGGACTCATTTTATGATGGACCTCCAAAAGATTGAATGGTTCAATATTTAAAGTAATCAAGTATCAATTATCAATTGTTGTTAATGGTTGATGCAGCATCTCTTCTTGATAGCAGTGAAAAGAAAAGAAAGAAATATTATATATATAATTTTAACACGAAACATGAGAAACATGAAAAACATGTAATTTGGCCCTTTGGTACTACGTCATTCCTCGCCAATTTCTCCGGGCAGAACAGCCCTCGCCAGGCGGCATTCACTTCACAGAGGCCCTGGTCAAAGGTACAGCGATAGCCACAGGAGCTGTAGTCTGTGTAGGAGGCGTCCAAACAAGTGTTACCCGAATATCCTGTCAGCATCTCATCCCAACAGTTGGTATGGGAATGATGAGATCTAATTTTGATCCCGAAAGGATCCGAGACGCATCGTGAGGCTGGATGATCAGCCATTCCACAAATCTGGAAATCATATGAATGACTCATGGGTTTTACATGGATTTACCAGAGTTCTATGGCGGAAAATAAAAGTACTCCTACATCCACTGGTTTACCACCATTTTCCCCATTAAAATGGCAATTTTTTGGGGCATCCACAGTTTGAGACTTGAATTTAAGCCCTTGACCATATTCTTCCCCGGGATTTTCCAAAAGATCCTATACCCTTCGCTAATCAAACATGGCAATCGGAACTCCCCCAAAAAAGATGTTTCAATTGGAAAATCATCGAACTACATGAGGGCTTATCCAGCTAGCCATGTTTGATTCCTGAAGGGCATTTCGATGGATGTTCAACCCCTGCCTCTGTAGCAATAGCACTGATCATCTGCACCACACAGGCCGTTGCCTGGCTACGGGCGATTCAAATAGCCTCCAGAAATATAAATGACAACCTGTGTTTCCCTTGAAAATGATCCTAGTAAATGGTGGATTTCACATATTTTATCATTTAGCAACATTATTTAATCATTTTACAAGAGGGTGTAAGGTATTCCGGAGGGAATACTATACAAACAAGTGAAAACTCGATATCACATGCCAAAGTGTCATCACTTTTTTATGCAGTCATGGGCCATGATGTAGTTCTGGATCAATTCCCTGATCCAAATCCTATCATTTCGGTCACGATGCGTCGCGACCTGGGGTAGTTGATCAACCCTCCCAGGTTTTCTCGGATTTGCTTAAGAGGCCCAAACAAATTCAACAAAAATTCCCGATAGATTCCCCAAATGGTGGATGTCCCAAGTTTTTCAGGAATACCTGGCCTGAGCAGCCCGCTGCAGCTTCGCAATCCGTTCCCTCCGGGGAACATGTTGCGGGCGGCGCTTGGCTGTTGAGAAAGTCCTTCAGATGGGAATAAGGCGGGTTGGGCACAAGGTTCTCCCGTTCGATTGTTTCATATAGTAGCCTTTGATTATAGAGGTGAATATTTTAAATACAGTATTGGAATATCAACATTGACAACTATAATGGTAACATTATGATAACTATCTATATATATATATGATTATATATGCCGAAAGTTGCTTTTCCCAATTTCCCTCCAGCTCAAGGGTACGCGTCTCCCTCGAGAAACTGGTGTTGCCTCAGATTGACCATAATACCATAATTATACGGTTGGGGTTATATATGTATGTACATATGTATAGACTGCCAGTCTTCTATTTTATCTCGTATGGTACCAGAATTAATCAATAATTTGACTTGTTGGAACTGCAAAGGCTGCATCGGAAAATCCATCAGTCCCATACAGTACAGATTCACCATTCCCTCGTTGCTGGTTCAGTGCCACGTAGCTGGCCCAATGCCTCGTTGCTGGCTCAGCGCCTCGTAGCTGGCTCATTTTTTTTGACCAATAAAAAACAAAAACAAAAAAAAACACGAAAAAATTGAGCTAGCTACATGCCCTTGAGCCAGCTCGGTGTGCCGTCATCATCCCGGCCAATACATATTACGTATTCGTTTTTTAGCTTTCACATTCGTTCGCCAGCTCAACGTGACGTAGCTGGCTCAATTTTTTCGAGTTGTTTTTTTCCGTTTTTTAGTTCAAAAAAAAAGAGCCAGCTCGATGCCATGGAACTAGAGCGATGTGTTTGAGCTAGCGCGGTGTTGCTGAGGTAGTTCGTTCCACTTGAGTGAGCCTGCAAATTCTTCCCAATGTGTTCAATTACCCGGTTCAGTCCCACATGATTCGTTTAATAGAGTTGGTACCCCTGCTGCAGCCCAGAAATTTAGGAACCACGTTTTGGGCCAAATCTGCTTAGACAGCCGCACAACATTAAAGTCAAACACATGACCCTTTCTGAAATTGAGCAAGCTACATGTTTTGAGCTGACTCGAAAATGAGGAAGATTCTGGGTTGCTACATTCAAATATGGCAACTATAATGACAACTATTGACAATGACAAAATATGACAACTATAATGATAATCACTATAAATGAATGATAGAGACAACTTAAATTGCTGATGAGCCCAAAGCCGCCAGTTGCCGATTTGATTTAGGACAAATCCAAGTACCCTCTGGTAAACTAACATAACTACGGAAAATCACCATTTTTCATGGGTAAATCAACTATCAATGGCCATTTTCAATAGCCATGTTTATGCTAGTTTACCAGAGGGTAAGGCGTCACGGGCTTTTGGAATATTCTAGCTGGATGACTTTGCGATTAACAAGATAACTCGCATGAACTTCTGGCAAAACCACTTCTACAGGATAAGAACCCCCAAAAAGATAGAAAAGTGTTTTGGGGATGGTATAGATGATGCTTTCCACATATTTTAAAGGTGTCCAACGTTTTTTTTCCCATTTTGGGGTTGCTATATTCACTGATATATATTGGATAAAGTGAATTCCTCCTTCAAGTCCAAATTGCATGCTGGTTTTTCACACCTGATCTTCCCACATGACCAGATCTGAAAAATGACCACCCATTTTTGGGTCAAAGTACCCCATTGATGTGAACCATGCCCAATCGTGAAACTATCCAAGACAAGCTGGTTTACCCACAGTTTGATGACAAAATACCAACAATCTGTTTGTTGGTAAAACATCCCCATGCCCAATGATTAAATCACCATTTGTAATGGTTTCGATCCCTCTTCATAACAGCAAAATCAATAGTTAAATCCCATTTTTTCATGCTTAAATCGGTTGAATCCAAATCTTTATTTTACTAGGTTTTGGTGAATATCAACCATGATTTTTCACAACGCCTTAACCCTTAACCCTACCAGCATCCCTTGCCGTCCTGCACTGCCTGGTACTTGTAGGCCTGGTCCCTTGGCTGATCCATGGCTTCGATCATGCCACAGCTGCCATATTGCGAGGGACGACCGCAGCTGGCGAAGTAAATCATGAGGTCCAGGTCTTTGTCCAATTCCTCAAGATATGTACCTGAAAAAACAGTTTGAAAAAATGGGGACAAGAAGGTGGTTTAAAAAACAACAACAAATCAATTTGTTTTTCATGGTGGATAATGTATATATATATATATATATATGTACATTCTCAAATATATATATATATACATATATATGTATACATATATATATATAAATGTATTGAACTATTGGAATAATGATGGGATATATTATGGGATATGTAGGGGGATGTATAACGGTATGTTTTTCATGGGATGTATATATTTATATATATATATATTACAAGCAACAAAGCCCCTCGGAGGAGATGGCAGATTCGATTCAATGGATCTGCAAATACAAAATATCACAAAATCGATGGTGTATATCATTGGAGATATAGCTTGATATAGCCAACAAGCACATTTGGAATTTGGATAGATATATAGCATCTTAATCCATTATAGACCTTGGATTAGATTCTGCAGATTCGGATCATAACTGGAGCCCTACCAAAAGTCAAAACGTATTTTTGTAACCAACGTGTGACAAAAGGGAATATTCAGATGTACTTCAGATCCATTAAACAATGGGGCTATAAACCAACCGATATATTGGGATATAAAAGGCAGATGGATATGTACTTCAAACGGACCAATCATGTTGCTGAGATGTATGGACTGGATTATCAGCCTTATATACCCAACACCAGAATTTGGAGTTATCGCTGTGCTTGACAGATTCGGATCACAAGTTGAGCCTTACCAGAACTGAAAATCGTGTGTATAATTAAATATGTGTGTGTGTGTTGGCAAATATACTTTGGATGAACGCAACAACCAAACATTCCATTAGGGCAAACTGGAATATTTAAACAACAATAAATATGAGATGGAGATATTTACCTAGACAAGGGTATTGTGTGTGTGTATTAATGGGCATATGTACCTGGCAAATGGATCATGATGGGTCTATATTTATATAATGTGATATCTTGCTTGGGGTATAGATCACCAACACAGCGACGTGGATAGATAGATCAACCATTTTTGCATGGTATTTGTGGGGATATGTACCTGGCAGACTCGGATCACGACTTCACCAAAAACATGAAAATTGGGATATATAAAAATGTATAGACATAAATAACTATATATATATAATATGACAATCCCTCAAGTTTCAAGACTAGGGCCTAGGGGTCCTATTCATACAATGCAATGCCTCCCAGTTGGCTAAGTTTTAGAATGGTATATGGGGATTAGGGTGCGCAACTGGGAGGTATTGCATTGTATGAGATTTACCCTAAGCGGCATGTCATTCTCCGGCATTCGTATCCTTGCTTTCTTCTCCTTTTCTTTCCTTGTACGAGCAGTACGGGATTATCGTCGGCGTTTTTTTCCTTATCGTTTTTTGACCCCCTGGTACTAAGATTGATGCCAACAAAGCCGCCAGTAATTCCCACGAGTGCTGCATATATAGGAAAGTTGGACAAGTTTGATGTGCTACGTGGGTTCGTCTGCAGTCATCACGTTCCCCGATACAAAGACAGTGAGATGAGCTCCGCATGGACCAGCAGCCCAGGTAGAGATCTGAGGGGACATGTCTCAGATTAGGTTTCCTTGGGCGACCACGAGGGGTCATGCACGAGTAGGGGATTTATGCGGTGTACTATCCTTCGCTGGCGCGCTTCGTGCTCGAATTCTCACCGACCAGAAAGATTCCACCGCGACGGCGCGGTGCCTGCACGACCAGGACGAGAAAAGTTTGTTTTTGAAATGCACTGTCAGGCCGCTGCCTTCTTCCCGCCGATGCTCTTGCCGGACGCGGTGCAGGTGAGGTTCAAATGCTTAAAAGGCACCTGACAGGTGGCAAGCAATACCCGCATTAACACGATGGAATATCCAAAACTGAAGGGTCTGCACCGCGTCCTGCAACTCGTCCAACAGGGCCTCATTCTGCCGCCCGAAGGCCCCCCCCCCAACAGTTCAACACTTTGGGAAAAAAGTGTTTTTTTTTGTGGTTCCTTGTCTTCTGGGGATCCCTGGAGCGTGTGGCCTGACGCTCCAGGCATCCCCTGCTCGAGCACCTGCCGCTAAAATATAAACCCTTGATACCACCCTAGCAATTTGACCCGGCGGAGCCCCACGGGGCCAAATCACTAGGGCACCGATACCAAGGGTTTATTTCCCCCCCTAGTCTTGACTCACACACCACTATTAATAATAATAATAGTACGTATAGTAAGAATAATGATACAGTAATGGTTGTGATATCCCATACAATTCCTATTCTTAAATATTCTTAATGGTTAAATCCCTATTTTCCCATGGCTCACTTGACCCATCCTCCGGCGGATCGCCGCGCGGCTGAGAATTTGCTTCATGCGCGGGTTGCGATGTGCCTGGATGGCCAGATCCGTGGCACTGCCATCGCCCTCGCCAGCAGGACCGCTCTCGTAGGAGAGCAACTTGAACTGCGTACCTCGTGGGAACCCCAAGAGCCATGGGAAATTTCGTAGGATCAAGGCTGGAGGAATTATCCACTGTCATGGTGTTTTTGTGACCGGAAGGTAGGCATCTTTTCGCCGCAGCTTTGTTAGAAAATAGACGACTTCCGAATTCGATGCTTTGTCATCACTTTTCCGGACTACCAAAATCATGCTAGTTCTGAGCGATTCCCCATTTTCGGAAACCCATTCATCCCATCATATCCCAGCCTTCCAGTGCCGCCTTATGGTCCTTCACCCATTGGATGGAGGTTTGTACTTCCTTGGGCGAGTGGATTTCCCATTGGGAAAATAAGCCAAAAATCATCATCTTCAGCAAATCTGGCAAAACAAAAAAAGTTCTAGTATGGGAAATCCATTAAAACACCATTAAGCACCATTAAATCTCATTAAATCACAGCATTCTTTAGCAAACCAAACAAAATCCCCACTATAGTTGGTTACATCCAGCTAAACCCATCCATTCATACGCTAAAACCACCAAGTGTCCGTTTCATAGGAGTCCAGCAGCAGTTCCAAGTCATCGTCAGGATTCGGCAGCACGCCGTAGCCGTTGAAGTACGGCCCCACGCCGAAGGCGTCAGTGTCGTTGATGCCGTCACAACGGAGCAACTGACTCATGGCATCCCAATTCGAGGCCTGGAGCAAACCGAGGTGAAGAAATTGGCATGATCCATGGGATTAATGGATATTAATGATATTTATGATATATAAATAATGTATAAGCAACATGAACAAATGCTTATTAATAGGTGATGATATATATATATATATGAGTTTATATGTTATTAATATCTAATGATTAGCAAATGGTTACTAATCAATGGAATGGATATGGATATTATGATATAACCAGCACTGAATCTATCTGAATTTATGTCATCGCAGTTGGTGCACAATAGCTCTGAGTTGGTTTAATAACCTTTTGTAACCCTCATTGAGTCTAGATATGCTTACTATTGAGCCAAGTTTCTGGAGATATAAACCAACTTAACAAACTATGGGGCTATAACCATGATAATTCAATGGTTATTCATGGATATAGGATTATATAACTATGGGATTGTTAGCCCGTCAGGAGATAATCCCTATACCCACGATTACTAATGGCAATTAATGGATATAACTGATATAACCATGATATCTTCAACCCGGACGTTTGTCGGGATATGGCGCTCCTATAAGTACGGTAAATATATATATATATATCCACTTAGTCCTCTGGAATTGCAGTTCTACGTGTGATTCGTAGAGGTTTCCCATTCCCAAACAAATGCTGATGCAACTTCACAAAATTCCTATGGACAAACAACTAGGGAATATTAAACTCCCACCCCGTTAAACTTAAATTCCTATGGGAAAAACAACAAAGGTACTAGGGAATATTAAACTCCCACCCCCGTTAAACTTTACATTCAATTGGGAAGATCAACAAAGGTACTAGGGAATATTAAACTCCCACCCCCATTAAACCTTACATTCATTCAAGATCTTCAATAAGGGTTTAATTCTCCCACCCCCGTTAAACTTCTACATTCATTGAAGATCTTCAATAAGGGTTTAATTCTCCCAACCCCCGTTAAATTTTACATTCATTGAAGATCTTCAATAAGGGTTTAATTCTCCCACCCCCGTTAAACTTCTACATTCATTGAAGATCTTCAATAAGGGGTTAAATTCTCTCCAACCCGTTAAACTTCTACATTCATTGAAGATCTTCAATAAGGGGTTTAATTCTCCCCACCCCGTTAAACTTCTACATTCGTTTCTACATTCTGCATTGAAGATCTTCAATCAGGGTTTAATTCTCCCCACCCCGTTAAACTTCTACATTCATCTCTACATTCATTGAAGATCTTCAATAAGGGTTTAATTCTGATGATGATGATGATGATGATGGTGATGATGATGATGATGATGATGATGATGATGATGATGCGTCGCCTGTCGTCATTGCGGGTCCGGGCAAAACCCAGGCATTTGCCGTATATATATATATATAACATTATATAACCAACACATAAAAACCTGCTGAATTTCCTTAAAATCATTAATGATATCATTAGTCAACCCTAAATGATCATGCCTGGCATACCTCATCATTGATAATCCTCTGGGGGCTCAAGTCCTCAGGTACTCAAAACAACGTGGTGACGCCATTGGTAAAGGATTGTTCCATGGGTCGAATCACCATATTTCAGGAGTGATGTCTATCCACTCTTCTGTGTTTGATAAAATATTGAGGTTTTCATTTCAACCATCCAAGTCATGGATGAGCATTTTAGTACTGAAACATGACTGAAACCTACGGCAACTTGGGGTATCCCAATTTTTAGGGAACCCCCATCTAGAGATAAGCCCCAAAAAATATTGTGCAGTGACATAAGCTCAGTTTTTAGCCGTTCAACCTGGCTTACCCATCCTTTTGGAGGATCACCCCACTGAGCAAGGCTTTGAAATTGGTGGGGGTATACTCCATTCATCACTGCGATAAGCCCAGTTGGTCATATTCTTTTCAGATAAAAAATGGGATACTGATGGGAATATCATAAGAATACAAGCATGATGGAATATCATGGGGATGTACTATGATATAATTTGGATAAAAATCTTGGGATATCACCCGAAATCTGGTGTCATCAGCTCCATGGGAAATCTGTGGGGAATTTTCCAGCCAGCCATGTTTGATTTCTTGTAGGCTACAACTTTTTGGTTGGTATTTGATGTGATGTATTTTGTTCATGGATCGTAAGTGTACAGAATCAATATACAGTATACTGTGTGTCTTTAAAAGCTACCCTCTGGTAATTTAACATAGCTATTGAAAATGGCCATTAATAGTAGATTTTCCCATTAAAAATGGTGATTTTCAATAGCTATGTTAAATTACCAGAGGGTAGAGAGGTTGACTACATGTTGGGTGTCGGGGGAAAAATCTGTCTAGTTGGCCGAGAATCACAAGGAGGTGGCATTCATCAGTAAATATGAGTGAAATGATCAACCCAAATATCAGATCGGTACAATATATTGGTATACCCTCTGGTAAACTAACATAACTATGGAAAATCACCATTTTTAATGGGTAAATCAACTATTTCAATGGCCATTTTCAATAGCTACGTTAAATTACCAGAGGGTATATTGGTTATATCTCCCATACTCATCAATACTCAACATCCGAGATTCTATCCTGACAGTATCACGCACGTGAAATCCCCATAAGTTAAGACCCTCCTGGTGATCAAACATGGCAATTGAAACCACCATTTAGTACGATGTTTTTCCGTATTTATAGTTCGGAGATTTCTCAGCCAGCACGTTTGATGACACCAGAGGGTAATATCCCAATTATCTCATTTGGAATCCCCATTCATATTCTCCATGTCTATCCCATGATGATCGAAAAATCCCATGAAATATTCCCATCATTCTCCCATTATATTATATATATATATATCCCCATTAAGATGTTCCACTAAGTCCCATTATGCAACTCCCATTAGATCCCATTATAAAAATCATGAATCACATCATTCTCCCACTCTATCCCAAACAAAAATGCCCACGAAGGAAGTCACCGCCTGTGTGCCGGCCACCACCGTCAAGCTCCTCGTCTGTCCGATGATCGCTTTGGCCATGCGCCCCATCTCGCCGCTGCGAAGGGCGTACCAACAGAGCTGCGACAGACCCAGGGCTGCCCCCTGGCGGCCAGGGGGGACCGTCTTAAGAGGCCGACTCCCAACACCTCAGATATGTTTGGGTGCAAAACTGAGTTGATAAAGAGGTCAAATATGGTCAAATGACTGGTGTTCACCAGTTGCCCCCCCAAAAGTGGCTCGAATTTGCCTATAATGGATTGGAACGATTTGACATCAACATGGTTCAACACTTTGTCCAAAACTTGGACATTTATTTACCCCCAATCTATGGCCAATGGCGGCCAATGTAGACGCACATTCCCCGGATTGGAGGCGACCATGACTGGTTGATGGTTTGAAAGTTTCAAGCCATCAAAATGGGATGGTTTAAAAAATAGTTGGAATAAATGTTTGGAATGTCCTATTATTTACAGTAATTGTATAGTTTGGATCAGCATCGCAAATATTGGGGGAAAAAAGGGAAATGACATAATTGATGTTTGAAATCAGCAACCAAATGATAGTTGATAGCTGATCGCGATCACTTGTTGACATAATGTACTTGTTCAGCCAGGGTTTAATGATCAGGGATTCACATTGACAGTATTGGTGACGGTACTCTTGACAACTCAAAATGGGTATGGTACATCATAGGGATAAGGTATCTAATCATTCTCAGATGACAATGATGCGGGAAATTTCACAGACTTGGCCACTATGAGTCAAAACCCTGGCACATCACCCTGTGTACCCTGTGTAGTAGCTGCTTAATGGATTTGGGTCGGGTGCCTGCTGTTGGGCCCACTGTCCTGTGACCGGCGGCATTGGGGGCCCCTAGGGTAAACATGACCAGGGAAGATGTGGAAAACCAATAGTTTCCCTTGGTCAATGATCTACAAATTTGTGAGTTTTCCACATCAATGTTGGCTTACAGGAGGGCAAGTCTTCCAACAATTGCTCAGTGCCAGTCACCCAAGTGGGTCCGGTAATTATGTCTCTTCTAATTCGACTGGCCCACTTGACGCTTGTTCATCTTCAATTCATGGTAATCCTATGAAAATCGACTTCAGTATATCGTAGGTCAGATTGGTTCACGGGACAAATCTGGCTACCTTATGATGAGCATTCCACAAATGAATAGAACACAGAGATTAATAATCCTAGGCTATAATTAGGGAAAGAACGTGCCCGCTTTCAGAATGGTTAATGCGCCTTGCTGTAATACGGTTGAGTTGTTTGGTCCCACATCTACCTTCTGCTCCATTCAAAATGGGTGCGTTCAAATACCTATGACATCCAGCCTCATTTTGGTCACATCAACACTGCATATCACCAGACACTAAATATATTAGAGGTAAACATTGGACAAAAATATACTTTTGACATCTTTTGACTACCTAGATTCTTTTCCCAGGAAACTTAGATTTAATTTGTTTCCAAATGTTCCCAGTATCATCCCCTATGTTAGCCAATTTTGTTGGCACTAGCATTGTTGGCCCCCGTGCCCAGGTCAAAACCAGGAGTTTTTTGGCCGTCCTCCAAAGAATTTGCCGTGCCATGCTTCATTGCCCAACTCGATGTACATCCCCAGGTCAGGCCGCAAGTGATCCTGCATCATTTATCAGTAAATTTATGGTAATTGAACAACAAATATGGAAAATCACCATTTTTAATGGCTAAATCAACTATAAATGATTTACCCTCTGGTATTTATCGTCAAATTTGGCTTCACCAACAGCGACCAGAAATGGACCCTTGATTTAAGGATTATTTAAGGTCCCAAGATGGACTAGCAATTCTTGCCTAAAATCTGGAGCAGAAATTGGTCTTTGCCACTGTCCGGGGAGCTTCGGTCATGTTCGGTCCAAGCGTCCGACACGTACTGCACGAAGTTCTGAATGTAGTCGTCTGTGGCGTTGATGGGCACGGAGAACCAGGGATCTGCTCCGACTTCATTCGACAAGCGGACCATGTACTCCAAACTCACTCCAGGGTGACTGCCTTGAGTGTAGTAGCTAGGTGTCACCCGATCTTCCTGGGATGAAACTGGCTTGGGAAATCCCCAGGTGACCAGGGTTGTTAACCTATACTAAGTCATAGTCATCCATACTGGATGATGACTGGGGGTAAGCCCATGACTAAACGGAAACCTCCAAATGGCATTTTGTTTCAGTCAAAGTTCCCATTCCTCTGGAGTGTTGCCGCTGTTGGCATGCATCCAATCCATGAAGCGTAGGACTGTGAAGTTTTCCAGGCTGGCCAGGAATGCTGGATGAAACGGAGATGTCAAATAGGTTTCCTCAAAACCTGGAGTGATGATGCGAATATTCCTGCCAGGGAACATCAAATGGTGCCCCGATTTCTTGGCTGCAAGTAAGTATAGTATAAGTGTTGGGTTATATAATGGTAAATCTATAGTTACTGACAGTGAATGGGATTTATACAAATATTCTAAACCAGGCGAGAACATCATGACACCATCTTAGATGCCAATCTTCTAGACTCTAGACCAGCTGCTATCAGCTGCAATTGTGAAGTGATCCAACTAATGATTCGCCCCCACTGAGTGGCCTAAAAATTATTAAAAATTGACATCCATTGTCAATCCCTGACTCATGGGGTGTGTTCAAGCATGGCAACCAAGATTCCTTTCCGATTCACCGGTAAATTTGAGCTGTCAAGTTTTCGACATCTCCATCTCTGACTTCATGCTGCACCCTGCCTGACAGGATCGTCTTCTTTTGTATCGGTGAGACGAATGCCGATACCATTGTTCATGCCCGTGGTCAGATTCACATAGATGCCTGGCTGGTTCACCAAACCCTGCAAATCCACCGAATGTTCCAGTCGGCTCCAGAGATGGATAGAAATGGACTGAAAGAAGCAATATGGGAAAATTATAATGATTATCAATACTTCACTGACCTGAAATAAGGCAGTTTTGGAATCCTTAGCCCTAACCATCATTCCAGTGAGGTCACGACGTGAGGTCGTTATAATTTACCCATGGCCCAGAGCAATCGAAAAAGTCACACTGTCACAAAAACAATCTACGACCAGATGCGAATGTGATTCCGCGCTATGCGATGTACACAGGTCACGTCCATGTTGAAGTCGAGGATACCCTCTCCATCATACAGAACGGTATACCAACCATCCACATAGTGTCGTTCCACATCACGGACCTCGCCGACGACAAGGGTAAGTTGGCACCGTCCGAAGATGGCGAAATACGGGGATATTGACCAACAATGATGCGGATAATGAGTGGGATTATCATAGGATATATATATATATGTCATATAATATATAATTATACATAATACCATATCATCCAATGATAATATCCTATATCATATATTCCATAATACCATATGCCACACAACGTACTACCATATCATCAAGAACGCCGAGTAGCTGTCAGCAGTGTGGCGACCTGGTTCAAGTGCAATCGCGCAGGGTATCCATCACTTCTCACGTCCAACGTTGTACCTGCGCGAGCGGCAAAAAACCGGCAATTCTAAGTGACTCTCTGACAAGTGTTGAATTCCCGGTTGAAACTTCTTTCTCACAAGTGCGCCCTTCATTTTGAAGGGGAACGATCATATCGATCATGCAGAAATAATCAAACATATCTGAAAATTGTTGTTCACTCATCATTTACCCCCCAAATCCCTTCGTTTAGCACTAAAAACCACTCAAGTTTGTCGCCCATCGAAGGCCTGTATTCCAGTCATAGGAGGTCAGTTCTTGCGCAATCCATTCACCCACCTCGGCTGGCGATCTCAAAGATGTCATTGTAGCTGTACCCAGCAACGCTGGAAATCTTGAAATCCCTATATACATATCATATATTGTATCATATATATATATAATTATATAATTATATATACATCAAAATTATCAAAGCAAATCAACCATCATATTCTGTCGTGGTTGTGTGCCGGCGCCACGTTTGACGGCGCAATGTGCTGGAAATAAATCTCCCTTGCTGGTCATCGTGGTCATCATTTCGCTGAGTTCCCCACATGTTTGAAGACATCCACAAAGATCCACTCCCTGCCATGGTGATACACTCAGCCCAGAACACCCAAAGAATCCAAAAAGAGAACAACTCTGAGGAGAACTGGATAAAGAAGCCGAGACAATTTTATACTACCATTTCTGTTAAGACCTATCCCTCTACCTATGATACAGTAAGCCACAATCAAGCGAATTAACAGCCTGCGAAAAACTTTGCACAGTGATATCTACATCCAACTTGATCTTTAGTTGAAAAAAATCAGACATCCCAAAATTCACTCCCCATTCCCCTTCACATTTTCTTAGAAAAAATACTCAAACCCGAAGCACAAGACACTTTCTCCAGCTCCGCGCACCTGGTCCAGTAGCTCACCCCCGACAACGACAAGCCCAGCTTGCGGCCGCGATGGCAATCCACAGGTGCCAACACGGAGCAATCAGCACCACTGGCCTTGATCCATGGCATCCAGAGTTTTCCATGTCTATGTTAGCATTGTGGCGATGTAGCAACACGTTATAGCATTCCAGCAACAGTTGTTGTGGTGCAAACACCAAAATGACAGAAATATCATGGGTGTTAAGAAAGCAATCTGGGGTATGGTATATTGTGGTATCAGTATGTTTGGCAAAATGTTGATGGGTGCTGACATTCTTATTCAAACATCTTCTTGTTTCAATCACTTTTTTGTCTGTCCTGGTCCCTGAGATCCCAGCACCCTTCCAACACTTGCAAGAGCCCTGTTCGCAAATGCCATGGACGCAACCTGTGGCCAGCTTCGACTTGGGGTTGTTGTGGTTGTTTCATTTTGGGGCTTACTGGGTAATGTGCCAAACCTCATATCTAATAGACCTACCATTTGGAGATGGTGTTTTCCCATTTCGGCCAATATGGGTGTCATATTGTTGGGTCTACCACATGACCAATCACAATTTTGACCCATCCCCGAGAAGTGGCGACATCAAAGGCGCCATGGTGCATCACTTCTTGTGATCCCCAGCCTGGCATATACCTTGACATACCCTCTGGTAAACATACAAAAAATTATGGAAAATCACCATTTTTAATGGGTAAATCAACTATTTCGGTGGCCATTTTCAATAGCTATGTTTGTTTATCAGAGGGTATATTCTGACATTCTATTCGACAATCCTCTGACATTTTATTAGATATGTTTTCTGACACCCTGTCTCACATTTTAATGGACATTCTATCTGACATTTTATCTGATAGTCTATCTGGCATATCTGGAATTCTATCTGGCATAAGGTTCGGGTCTGTAGCGGTCCAAAAAGCTGCCAAACTCGCTATAGAATGGCTGTGTAGAGGAGCCTTGCAGGTTGGGAAAAACATGGCGTTCGCGTAAAAAACCATTGAAAACCCAACTATAAAACAGGGCTAAACCTCATCAATCTTCTAAAAAAGGAAAACACCCCTGTTAAGCCAAGACAGTAGATGGTAGTACGTGCATCCCCTCCAAAAAATAAAAGGAGTAGCACACAAAATACAGCCCCAAATCACAGTATCTTTAAAAAAAAACGCCCACAAACTAATTAATCTCCAATCCTCATCATTCATCCACATGGATTTCTCTGACAAGTGGCTATACCCTCAAAAAAAACATTTTATGGGAATAATGATCATGATCCATTGGAAGTGGGGATTTCCCTCAACTTTTCAGGTACCAAACCATTATTTATAGTAATCATTATGATAATGATAACCATTGAGAACCGTTAGTGCCATTCGTAGTTGACTAACCGTCTAATCGTCAATCATATATATAAATCCCCTTTAAATGGGAGTGTAATCCCTCAAAAACCACCATCATTGTTTTTTTTCAACACTGCTCAAATGACATAATCACCTTAATCCCTATTATTATGGATCCCCTAAAATCCTCATAAAATTAAATCCTATGAATCCCCATGAAATCCCAATGATTCCATGCAAGCAAGTTGGCAAAGAAAATCCCAGAAAGTCCAAAAAAAACTATAAGATTCCCGCCAAAAACCAGCAAAATCCCATAAACATCACCATAAAATCCGAAAATCCCCATAAAATCCGAATAAACCGAGGCGCTTTGCGGACACGTCGCGGCCGGCGCCTCGTCTTGCACCTTCCGCACCCTGCGGCCCTGCACGTAGCCCGTGAGCGCCTTGCGCAGGGGCGAGTCATCGTCCCAGTGGAGCATCACGGAGGCTTGGCCGCAGGCTTTACCTCCTGACATGGCGGCCATGGCGTAATGGGATTACAAATGGGATCATAAGGGAATATAGTGGAATTAGATATTTTTCTTAAAGTAGGTTATAGTAGTATAAACATGCATGGGATTATGTATATATATATATTATATTTGAGTATTCATGTTATATATATATATATCTGCAGATATATAGAGAGAGTATATAATTAGTGGGTTATATATAGTATAAACATACGTGGCAATACTGGTTCCCCTCCAGTAATCAAACGCAGCTTGCTGGAAAATGGCCGATTTAATAGATGAATTTCCCAGCAAAAAAAACCTCCAGTTGCAAGGGGTGTTCCATTGCCACGTTTGATTTATAAGGGACTTTAATGGCATCATAGTGGGATTACAATGGGATTCTCCGATTACATTTTTAATTAGTAGATTATATATATATATATATATAGTATAAAGATGGGTTATTATATGCATTAATTAGATTTAATTAGTTCATAATTCACCTAAAATAAGGTCATTGGGGATGACTCCAATTTACTAACCATCATTGCGTACTTTATGTATGTGTATACTATAAACTACAGTTGTTTCATATTGGAATGGCTTATAACGTATATCATATATCGTATAAGTATATGTCCATTCTTGGTATATGTTAGAATATGCCAAACTATACAATAAAGTCAATGGAAAATAGTGCGGTACAATTGGACGTTGGGACTTATACTTCCAATTTAAAAGATTGATTGATGTTGGTAATGCTGAGATCGTTAATGATCATGAACAATAGTTCCCCTAACTTAAGGGTGATCGTTGATCATTCAACTGGCGTCTGGATACTAAGGTCTTAGTAACTGGGCTGGTTTCAGGATGTTTCAGGGACATTCTAGAGGCATCCTATTGCACAATCCAAAATTCACCTTAGCACAACAAATCCCATACCCTCCAGTAATTAACATAGACCCTGCCGGATAGGGGTTGGAAGACGAGTGTCCACTCAAAATGGGTGATTTTCCCAGAGGGACCCAGAGGGTACATCCCTGTGATCTTCGGAAGGGATCTGTGTCCTGTTCGGCACGTTTTCACTTCCCGGACCATTTGACCACCTCAATGACCGCGTCCCCAAGTGCTGCAGGAAGTTTAGTGCGGGACTGGCTGATTGGTAGTTAAGCCATCCGAAAAATATATGCTTGTGATTGGGGATCATCATACCGTTTGATTAGAGTCTATGGCCAAAAATCTAAAGGCATATTTGAAAATTGAAACCAGCAATCAGTTCAAACACCACAACATGTTTCCCAGAACTTGCCGAGTCCGCACTTCGCATGCGAACCAGGTTCCAACTGCGACCCCCTCCTTTCCCTGAAGACTTTCGAGCTTGGATCGTATCACCATCACGTTGCCCTCTTCCCAGGAAATTACCCTCAGGTAATCAAACATGGCAATGGAAAATATGGATGTTTTTTCCCCAGCTATGAACCTCCATTTTAGCAACGTTTCATGACACCGGAGGGTACCCTACATGGAAAACCCTCCACCTTTTTGCCGTAGATCGCCAAGCGTCTAATGACGGTTGAGAAACCAATTTGCCGCAGCCTTTCCAGGTACTCCAACATCAAATCTTCCATGACGGGTTCACGGAACGCCTCAATCCTGAGCAACTGATGTAGAATGGGCAAAGAGAGGGTCAAATGACCAATTTTTCAACATTTCTGTGCCTATCATTCAGCTATGATGAATTGGAGCAACTCTGGAATGAGTCAGGGGATTTTGGAAATTGTTCCATGTCTTTGCTAAGTTGATGCATGTTGATGCGAAACATAGGGATGGATCAAAAGTATGTAAACATCACAGCCATTCAACCAGTACCCTCTGGTAAACTAACATAGCTATGGAAAATCACCATTTTTACTGGGTAAATCAACTATTTCAATGGCCATTTTCAATAGCTAACTATTAGTCATTACCAGAGGGTAATACCAAGTGATACCAGGTATCTCCCTATAAGGTGGGGATCCCCCAGTGACCCACACACTGGACATGGCACATGCGATTTTCCAAGTCTTGTTCCGCCGCAGCGGCTGCAATGACCGTGGGCAAAAGGTCCCGGAGATCGTCTAAAGTATAGCCTTGGGGGCGGGGCGAGGCCGCGCGTAGTGTTTTTTTTTATGTTAGCTTATAAACTCATGGATACTATAGTTTTACATTTAGATAATTTAGATACTATAGTTACTATAGTTAATGTTAGTTTATAAACTAATGGAATCATATGGATACGATAGTTACATTTAGATCATTGAGTTCCCCCAAGGTAAACTTTGAAAAATGTTGAGAAGCCATCGTCAAAAACCCCTAATCAACCCAACAGATCCCAACAGTGAACCAAGCCCAACACAGCAAGGTGGCCAATTTATTGTACCAAATTGTACCACAAATTGAAATAATGGGATATCATGGGATACAAACAACCACATGATAGTGGGGTTTGTCTGAAGCTAAGTAAGTTTTCTGATCACATAATGAGGTTCTATATCATGGTAATGTGTACTTCTCATGTATATTATGTTGTCATCCAGTTGGATATCGTCTCTCGAATATGTTCAAATGATATTCAGAATCATATGTCGTATTGCCTAGGGCCTACAAGACGGGCGTGTCCAAACGTAAGGCTCTTATTTACTGTCCACACAATTCCAAGATTTCAGCGCTGTTTTGGACGAACCCACTGTGTATATACATATATATATATATATATATTAAGGGCTCACGACTTTTACTGCGTAGAAGGGTCAGAAGAATCCAGCAATTGATGCAACATCCTGGGAATCAGTGTAGGAGCTTCTTCCAGGCCAAGATAACAAGGTGTATTTCTCCCTTTAGTTCACAGGCACAGCTGAGCACCTTTGAAACAACCCAAAATTGAATGGACATTTCACTGATTCTGACTTGTTGACTGGCTTTAAAATGGTTTTAATCTCCAAACCTCTACAAGCTGGCCATCTCCAAGTATAAGTTCTATTATAACCCCCAATGAACTATAGCATACTATAGCTATATCATGCTATATCACTACCATAAACCATAGAATTCACCCTTCAACCACCCTAAACCCTCACCCGTCACCCACAACTTCCGGCGCCTTCTGCTGGAGGATCCCACGGTGCAGGTGTGTAGGCGATCTTGCACCTCAAATCCAATCCCCCAGTCACCAATAGGTGTTTTCACCATTCCCAGTGGATCCCATGGGTCCCGTAAAACCCGAAGAAAAAACACGTCCCCAAAATCAGAAAAAACCTAGGGCTAGTTTTTAGGGGCTATTGAATATTCGGGGAGAAGCTGGCCCATCATTTTAATTAAAAATTTGTGGAACAAAAAACTAAAAATTGTCGATTTCAAAATCGATCAAAATCCGTTTAAACATCTAATTAAAATATTGTCAAAAATTGAATTTAGAAGCTTTCCCCTATATAATATTGAACGAAAAACTCTAATTAAGAAAACTAAACTGGTTGATTTTAAAAACTGGACCCTCATAAAGAAACCCCAGGGTTAACTAGTGTTTATTAATTATTGATGGGTTAGAACCTTCAAATGGGACCTTGATTTGAAATTATTGTCTAAAGGGGATTAATTAAAAGTCAAATTGACCAATCTGAAATGTCCCAAACGAACAATCTGGGGTAGTTTTTGTCATTTGGGGAGTTTTAGTAATAGGAAGAAGGGCCTAGAAGGGATCAAAAAGTATCCGGACCACCTAGAGTTGTAATCCCTATTGAACAACTCCCAGAAAGCTACATAAGTACCAAGGGTATTCTGGATTTATTTGGAACCCTAAAAGTAATAAGTACCGTAGTATAACCTATCCAAAATAACTAAGGTACCAAGGGTATTTACTTCGTGAATCCAAATTGAAATCACCTTTAGCACCATTGTAACTAGAGTATCCGGACCACTTACAGTTATGATCCCTTCCCCATAATATTAAACAACCCCAGAAAGCTTGGGCTTCCTATTCCAGTCAGACAAACCCATATCTTGGGGAACCATGGAAGGGCGCCTCAACCATTTATAGATGATTGTCCTATGTTCAAGTACCATAGGGTATATGATACAATGTGAGAAACCTGTGCTGGAGGGATCAACATATGAAATAAACTAGCAAATTCCATTGTTACTGAGCGGAGGGAGCATTCCAATAAAACGGGAATACGGATCCCACTATGTTTCCCGCTGTATGCCATTATGTTCTCATATGTTCTCGCTCGAATATCCTTAAATTTCCCATCTGTTCACCCAACAGAAAAAATTTCTAAGTCCCATCCTGTTCCTCATCCCCCCAAAGATAGAAAAGTAAATCCCAAAATAAAGATCTATCATAGTAAACAATGGACAGTACCTATATAGATACCATAAACCCTAGTGAAATTGTAGTTATGTCCACCATAAAATATCGAAAATATATAAATCCCGACATGATATTCCCAATGATATTTTCATACATCCAACAACTTTTCCCACAATTGTTCCCAATGATATTATCATTTAGTTGCATGATTTTCCCATTGAAAACTAATGTGTCGACCATAGTAAACCATAGTAACAGCTATATATATATACATATAGATACCGTAAACTCATGATATTCCCATGATATTCCTAGGTCCTATTTTGTGAAGGACGATGTTGGATAACCATAGTACCTATGTATATATATATATATATGTATTATATAGTTTCCATAAACCCTATTGAAATTGGAGTTATATCTACCGTCAAATCTGTTTTACCATGACATTCCTATGATAAAAAACAGTTGTTAAATGTTGTTAATACTTTTCCCATAAACAATATTGTTGGTATATTGTTGGTTTTACCGTTTTACCATTAAACAATATTAAACATCTATTGTTGTTGGATGATTGTTCCCTTTCAAAATGACGTCAGTTCCCAGTGACGAATCCACGCACGACGTCCTTGCCGCCAGATCTGCCTCGCCGGCGCTGCTGAAGCCTGCTGCGAAGAGGGTAAAGTGGAGGGGAAAACTGTTTTTTTAAATCTTTTTTTATACTAGAAAATGCCAGAAAATGATGGTTTTACCTCATAGAACATGATAGCTCAACCAAGAAACACTCAGTTCTTTGAAGCTATCTGATGGTTTTATGTTGGAGTTCGGTAGGATTTTGTCGGTTTAAACATGTTAAAACAACCCAAAACCTGAATCCATGTAGGGTATCGAAGGCTGCTCCACCGAACAGTGTCTTCTCATTCTGATGTCCCTCCATTCCCAGGATCTAATTTCCTACTTTTCACCCCCCTGTCAATTAAGGGGTGGGGCTGTGCAACCATTTTGTAGTGAAGAAACGGCTTGCATAGCCTCAAGCTCTACTAAATGGATGCGCATGCATGATCGAATTTCACTACTAAATGTGGGCCCCTGGTTCAGCTGAAGCGCAAAATTTGGATATATTTTCAGAGTGTCTTAAGACACCAACATGACTCGACCAAACACCCTGTTCCATTTAGTAGAGGTACTCATTTGAGCACATGTTGCGGGACCAACATCACTCGACCAAAACCCCAAAGCCATTTAGTAGAGAAATACACGGGGTCCATTTAGTAGAGAAAACAACATGAAACACATATGACTGATCCCATGACCATCCATTTAGATTTGGCATCGCCCCAAAAAAGGCAACAAAAGAACCCAAGCACGAAAGGCAGCACCTGACGAGCAAGAAACACCCAAGCGAGGGATTTGGCATCGCCCCCCAAAAAAGGCCAAAAAAGAACCCAAGCACGAAAGGCAGCACCCAACGAGCAAGAAACACCCAAGCGAGGGATTTGGCATCGCCCCCAAAAAAGGCAAGGCAGCACTTGGCTAGACAGGGGAAATCTTGACAGATTTTGGACATTTTGGGACTACAAAATGGTGTTCCATAGCACGTAAGGGATAATAGGGCACACAAGGATGCAACAGGGCTTTGTTTGAAACAGTTCTAGATAGACTGATCCCATGACCATCCATTTAGTAAGCACCCGACGAGCAAGAAACACCCAAGCGAGGGATTTGGCATCGCCCCCAAAAAAGGCAAGGCAGCACTTGGCTAGACAGGGGAAATCTTGACAGATTTTGGACATTTTGGGACTACAAAATGGTGTTCCATAGCACGGAAGGGATAATAGGGCACACAAGGATGCAACACGGCTTTGTTTCAAACAATTCTAGATAGACTGATCCCATGACCATCCATTTAGTAAGCACCCGACGAGCAAGAAACACCCAAGCGAGGGATTTGGCATCGCCCCCAAAAAAAGCCAAAAAAGAACCCAAGCACGAAAGGCAGCACCCGACGAGACCCAAGCGAGGGATTTGGCATCGCCCCCAAAAAAGGCAACAAAAGAACCCAAGCACGAAAGGCAGCACCCGACGAGCAAGAAACACCCAAGCGAGGGATTTGGCATCGCCCCCAAAAAAGGCAAAAAAAAACAAACACGAAAGGCAGCACCCGACGAGCAAGAAACACCCAAGCGAGGGATTTGGCATCGCCCCCAAAAAAGGCAAGGCAGCACTTGGCTAGACAGGGGAAATCTTGATAGAATTTGGGCATTTTGGGACTACAAAATGGTGTTCCATAGCGCGTAAGGGATTATAGGGCACACAAGGATGCAACAGGGCTTTGTTTGAAACAGTTCTAGATAGACTGATCCCATGACCATCCATTTAGTAGAGGCAGCACTTGGCTAGACTGGAGGCGGCATGGCAGGATACCGCAAGGATGCTATCTTTGTCCAACTTCTGTTGTTTCATATCGCGGTATACCCGATCATGTTGATTTACTTCAACCCAGGAATATCTTTGATATTCATTGGCATTCTAGAATTTATATTTATTTTTCAAGCTTCTTATTTTTTTGAGCATCTATTATCATATACTATCTGGATTTACGTGATTCATCCTGATGGACATGGATTGGCCAAACGGCTATCGGGGGCAACGGAATGGGAATCTCTACTAAATGGTTTTTCAGTTTTGTCTCATTTCATTGTGACCGTTTTATGAACTCTACTTCGCAACCTCTACAAAATGGTTCCTGTGATTTTGCAACATTTTTTGACATCTCTACTAAATGGTTTTACCCAAAAAACAACATTTGACACCATATGATTAACATATCATTTTTACCTCTCTACTAAATGTGGATCATGGGTCTAGAGATGTTTACTTGATTTTTTTTTTAAAAATCATGATTCTCTACTAAATGGTTTCTAGAAATTTCACACTAAATTTTTGGTTCACTTTCCGGGACCTAGGTCATAGCATTTAGTAGTGGAAATTGGCAGGAGGATTACTTTTCCATCTACATCAGCAGACCAGAGGCCGTGCAGTTCCGGTCCCAAACTTCCTGCCTGGAATAGTGGCATCCACCTTGAAATAGGTATCCAACCGTCCAACCACGCATTGGTTCCAGGGATCACCATATACCGTAAACGCCGAGCAGTGCGTGGGCGGCTTGCGCTCCCCCGAATCGATGCGCGTGCGGTTGAAGAAGTAGGCGCAGCCCGGTGTGGCGCAGGTGCCGTAGCGATGGTCGTTGCCCACCTAGAAGATCGGCAACTGCGAAAATGGTGGGTTTATGGCTGAAAAGACATCTTGCTGTATCTGAAAAACAGGAGTATACCAGTATACTGTATACTATACTATATGCAAATGGCCAATTTTAGTATAGGAAAAACGATGAGAAACTGAGAAACTATCAAATTGCATGGGTAGCCCATTTTACAAACAATAAACTTATCACATCCTGCCTTCAATAATTTCGTGATGCAAAAGTGACAAACATGGTAGACCCAGGTAGCACGTCGCATGTTCCAAGGCACTCCGCAGCTCCATTCACCGGATTTGAAGTAAGTGAAACCATCACAGTGGGACCTTAGGCTGGAGATTTTTGGAGCCAAAAATCACCCAGGATGGGAGACTTTTTCAGAATTGATCAGAAGTCTCTTTGGTATCATGCTGAGGTTGCCCACTTTTTTTTGGTTTTCTCATGACACTGAGATTCAGATGACTAGGGGTCAAAACTACCCTCTCCTTAACTGCCATACCGCCGCGGTGCCATCAAGCTACATGGAGTGGCACTGAGCTTTGGCCTCTGCAGGTGTGCCCACCAACCAATAGTTACCTGACCAGTTTGGACAGCGACTTTGAAACCTTGGTCAATTTGGTCAATCCCATTTTTGCTTGACTTTGAGAGGTCAGGATCCCCGTAAAACGAGTTCATATCCCCATCTGACGGTTGATTTCCATATGGGTCCCCATATTACCATATTTGCAGGTGAGATCCTCGATAAGAATTGAAATTTCCAACCCAAATAATCATAAACCATCATTTAGGGTTTGTTCTGTACCTCCATGTTTGATTTTCGAGCATACTCCCTACAAAAGTAACTTAACACCCATATGTAAGTCAATAGCCACATGATTGTGCTGGTTAATACCACCCGATTGTAAGGATTCTCTAGTTGTATAGGTACTATACAACCCTCCTTTTTTGTATCCCCAATCTTCAGTTGGTATTGGTGATTACAAGTTGATCCACACTATGTTTAAGTATTTGAAGATTTATACATATTCATACTCCCAACTTCGAAGTTGACCAGAACCTAGGTGTTTAGTTCATAATCACCAGCAACATCCAGCAACCCTCATTTAGATTAAAATACCCCCTATAAGATGTGTTTTTGAAGATTTACACCCTCAATTTTGAACTGAAGTTGTTCTACCCATCTGATGTTGTTGCTCAATATTCTCAACTTAAGAGGTGTATTCTCTCCTTTGGGTAATGTCCAATGTTTGAGGGTTTTACGATCGATTACCCTCTGGTAAACTAACATAGCTATTGAAAACGGCCAATTTATAGTTGTTTTGCCATGTTTTACCCATTAAAAATTGTAATTTTCCATAGTTATGTTAGTATATGTTAGTTTACCAGGGGGCATCTCATATCGATGAATATGGCCAGTTCATGCCGTTTTGCAGAGACGATTCCAAGGTTTGCGGGCTCCAAGGAGAAACATAATATATGTCATTATATCATCCCCATTTAGTTGGATGATCCATCAATTTACCTATTACAGGCTCTGCTATCCTGGGTCGATCAAAGTCGCTCAGCATATCTGTGATATGTCAAATACATCTTTAAATCTCATTGAATTGCCAAGGCTATGGATGCAAGTGTCACCAGCATCAGTTGTGAAATTCGTTGGTGTGGTTTTTCCTGTCACATCATGTGCTAAGTAAGGCACGAAAAAGAAAGCAAGGGAAACACATCGAAATACAATATGTTATCATGCGCAATTGGCGGTTATGTCAAGAAAGCGTAACATTTTGTGTTTTTGGCGTGGAAAGGTAAGTAGAAATTCCTTTCCGCCAGGATCTTACCCAAAAAACATATGACTGGAAATTACAAATGCATGGCTTGAGACCTGGTTTGCAGAACGCAGCTCGCACAGGAACAGCGCACACACATGAAGTGGAAAGATGGTATACTTACAAATGTCCGTTTTTTTTCCTGCAGAAATGAAGAAAAAAACAATAAATCAAACATGATCTTGTCCAAACGCATGACCTGAGACCTGGTTTCCAGAACTCAGCTCACAAACAGGACGCAAGGGGATATACCATATTACACTGTATGAATTGAGCCCTGGAAAACAGGTCTCAAGTTCAAGCTGTATGCATTTGCTATTTTCTTGTTTACATTTTTGGTTGAGGTCTTGTTGGAAAATTTCCAAGGGTTACGTTCATTACATGTCAAAACAAACATGTGTGATTTGATATTTTTGATACCTACATGTACTAATTATCCCTGTGTGAACTGAGTCCTTGTTTGAACGCAGGTCTCAAATTATGCATGTATAATTTGCGTGATAAGATTACATTCATTGGCATGTCAAACCAAATTCGTCAGTATACGTATACAATTTTACAATAATTAAGATTACACTTTGTGAACTGAGTCCTGGAAACCAGGTCACAAGTTTTTGGATTTGCAAATCCAAATGTGCATTTCACATACTTTTTGGATAAGATAAGATCCTGTTGTTTGTTTGGCTTCTTCTGGGGCTACTTACTTCTGCACGTAAAAATTACATTTGCAAGTATATATACTAACTTTTCACTTTTGTGTGTGTACTGTTTCTGTGTGAGAAGAGTTCTGGAAATCAGGTCTTAAGTCATGCAGCAATGCATGCGTAATTTCTGGTCACTTAAATTAGATAAGATCCTGCCGGAAAGTACAAGCATCTAATTTTTTAGGTGCTTTCATTTTTAATGTAGAAAGTATTTTTGGAGTTAATTCCATGTTTTCAAATGTCTTCTTTTTTTACGTCCTGCCCCTCCCCCCACATAGCAGCAACCGTGCATTAACCCCATTCCCAAAAGTGCACAAAGGTGGCAAAGCGCATGCAATCAACTCTCTGAATTCCACAATTGAATCCGGGTAAACATGCTGTAAAGAAGATGTGTTTGAATGATTTATTGATGAAAACACGCACACACACACATAAAACACAGACTTTGATGATTTCCCCAAAACATACAAAAAAGCGCAGACCCTGAATTAAGATGGTGATTTTCCGGTTCACAAACCGCTCAATTGCCATAGGGTATATATATAACTTTCAATTGGGACATATGAATCCCATAATATATGCCCATAATATCCCCATTTGATTGGATGATCTACCGATGAAAAAAAAAGGATTTTCCAGTTTGCAAAATGTATATTCCCTTATTATGTTCACGCAAATAAACATCATTTCCTAAGTCCCACAATGTTGGTTACATTCCCAATCTATCTACAAAATCATTTATAGATAAATATGGGATCAATGAAATCCCAATAAGTATCCCAAATGAAATCCCATAAGATCAAAAAAAATATCCCTCATAGTATCCTTAAATATGGGATCAATAAAAAAAAACATGAATCCCCATGGATCTTGGATATGGCAGTGTGTCAAAACCTTGTACCCCTGGTGAACATCAAAATAGCTGGTAAATGGATGTTCATCCCACTAAAAATGGTATTAATAGGTATTGATCCATAGCCATGGATCTTGGATATCTTGGATGATTCAGCGAACAAAATGAGGACATCCCCAGCCCCAAGCCGTGTCGCCTTCCGAATCCACTGCACGATCCTCCTCAGCGATGCCCTGATAGGCCGCATACGCCTGGAAATCCACCTGGATCTTGTGACTTGTGGTCAGGGCTTCACAAAAGCAAGGGAAGGGCTGGAGGTTGGAGGGAAAAAATAGGAAAACATAGGAAAAAAAAGGAAAAAACGATGAAACTGGGGCTGGAAATGTTGCCAAAATGAGAGTTTGAAGTGATTTTGAACAGTTGTAGTCTCAGCAACAATGATCATGGGACCAGTTGAGCGCCGGAAAATGGGTGTATGATGTACAACAATCTGAATTCACACAAAAACCATAGAACTTTGGCCAGCAAGCATGGAATGACTGGCCAGTTGCCACTAATCATCACCTTCCTCACCTTTGATACTGCAGGGTCAGCCTTCAGCCAACTGAGATCAGCCCTGGGTTGGCAAGGGCGACCACACCCATTCGCTCCCTATGGTGGTTGGTCATGAACCCATTCTTTCCCATGTATTCTGGTCTCATACCCACTACATCCATAATCCATAAACCCATCCTTGGTCCCACTGGAATATTCTCTGATACAAAATGCTTCGCAACTGGTTCAAGAACAATCACAGCCCCTTTGCGTGGGTGTTTTTGAAAATAGTGCATACCCCCAATTCATGGCCATTTTATTTGGGAAGTTCAAACAAAAACATGAAATCTTGGGGTTTTCAATTGGTCTTCCCATCATGAAATAAGGGATATCTACCCAGCCAGCGACACTTCAGCCTCGCACCTCGTGGACCCATCCATCCACTGCTAACTGTGTTTGCTCCCTGAAGCGAGACAGGGACAATTCAACGTAATCATGTTTCAGGTTGTTTATCGTGATTCTGTAGATGTTACCCTCTGGTAATTTAACGTAGCTATTGAAAATGGCCATTTATAGTGAGTTTTCCCATTAAAAATGGTGATTTCCCATAGTTATGTTAGTTTACCAGAGGGTACTTACTGGTGCTTAGTAGGGAATGAGGGAATGATCCACAATCACTATAGTCACTATAGTAATAATCATCCCATTCCCCCATTCCTATCCATTCCCTACGTTTAGCACCAGTAAGGTTATTTAGATGATGTGTTTTCCAACGAACAATGTCACGATTCCAATGTGTGACATATCGAAAAAAACACCATGCAGCAACTGAATGGTGCGATGATCTGGATGCCTGGATTCTTTACTGCATGAAGTACCGTTGGAACTTTTAGATTTTTGTGGACTTTCTATTGCCAGGTTCCATGGTTTACCATCATGTTTCCCATTAAAATGTCATTGTCATGCCATTTTCTTCAAATTTTCCAGTGTCCCGAATTTTGATTAAAAAAAAAAACATCCCATATTTCCAGAGAACATATAGATCAATCATGGCCACACGTGATGCCAAGGGCGCCTCTCGCCATAGCGTCGTCCCAGCGTTCGCATCAAACAAGACTCGCAGCCCAGCGCCCAGTTCAGATTGCCGCGATGGCCATACCCTCGGGCCTTGGTTGTCCCATGCCTTGAAGGTCCCAAACACAATGGGTATACATAAATCCCGAACTTTATAGATTGATGACCATCTCTCAATATTTGGATATATCCAATCTCTGATGATAGATGGTTCTATATCCCACTATCTCCTCACAAAAATATACCATGAAAATATCTGGGACCATGGGACATATGGCACACATGGGAGCTATCAGCAATTTCGACGGGGGCGACCTTTGAAAGAAAATCCCGAAAATCCCGAAGTCTGTAAACCGGCTATTTTAGGGTACTTGGGATTCCAGGGTTTTGACTCATAGCCATCTGAAAAAAAAAAGGGAAATGAAGGTCAACTCATTAAATCATCTAGAAAACGAAAGATCCCTCATGGGCCACTGGGGCTTTACCAACAATCAATAGGGAGAATTACTTTCTTCGAGTGATCCCCACCAACTGATATTCTATCTGACATGTATTCTGACATAATATCTAGCATTCTCTCTGATATATATTCTGACATTCCGTCTGGCATTCTTTCTGACACACACACACACATATATATATATATCTTCCGATATTCTATATGGCATTCTACCTGACGTATCTGACATTCTATCTGGCATTCTCTGTGGCATTCTATCTGACATCTGCCGTTCGCGGTTGAGATCCGGCAGTGCCCACTGAGATCTGGCGCTCGCAGTTGAGATCCGAGTCTGCTGGAGAAGAAGAAGGAGGGAGGACAAAGCAACTCACCTGGCAGGTGGGGGAAAAAAATACGTACACCAACCATCTACACATAGGGGATTTCTGGTGCCAGCTTAGATTGAACCTGAGGGCAACGTGTTCCTGGTAGTAATTTCAACATGGAATTCGAATCGTGGATTGACCAAAGTTCAAAAATCTGGCACATTCACTGACATCAACTTCAGCAAAGGCTGTACAAACAAGTTGTGCTGGCTGATGATTGGTCATCCTCTACTGAAAATCTCACTGAACTTGGGCTCCGGCAGAGATCAACGGCATGGCATCGAACGCAATGATCCTTGAGGGAAGGACGGACATGGAAAGTGGCCAGAGCTTGCCATTCTCTTACAATGATTCTGAACTGTCCTTCTGGCATCTTATGCCTTAACTGGCAAATGGATGGTCATTTCCTAAAAGATCGTATAGGTCATTTCCTAAAAGATCGTATAGTAGGTTTCGATCCATCCACAATTTTAGGGGGAATATCATCTCATGGGTAGAGAAAAACACTGTTATATAACTTAGAAGTATTGATATACTCATATACCCAACTATCGAGTATGGATATATTAATCATTATTGATATGTTTGGTTGGGGTATGTATAAATGTCAACCATCCAAACTTAATCCCCTGAGTGCTGGATCAAGCCCGTTGGTGAAATCCCGAAAGCCAGAAGCACTGGCCAAATGCAACCTGCTGGCTCGAAACCATAGTAGAGTGCCTGCTGCACCCTCGCATTAATTTCCTCAGGAAAGGTTTGGGAATCTTGGAGGAACCGGCGCATGTGAATATCTTGGAGATCTTGGACTTCCAATGCGGTGATGGCTAAATTCCTTGGAGATGGGGGTGGATAGGTTATCATCGCACCTTTGGGATGAAATTGGATGAACACCCATTAAATCCAAGCTGTTTTGGACGGTTTAAACCAGCTAAGAGATGGGTGATCCCCCATGATCCCAGCATCAGGGCCATCTTGCTGGTCAGCTACAGGTTAGATGGCGGGGTTCGATTGACTGAAACAGATTCCACTGTTGTTGGCTAAGATTCTCAAAAGATCAAATAGGGATGTAGCGCAGAAGTGCTGCAATTGTACACTTAGATAGTATGTGTGCATATATATATATATATATGTATGTATGTATGTATGTATGTATGTATGCATGCATGCATGCATGCATGCATGGATGTATCTATCTATCTATCTATCTATCTGTCTATCTATCTATCTGTCTAATCTATCTATCTATCTATCTGTCTATCTGTCTATCTGTCTATCTGTCTACCTGTCTATCTGTCTATCTGTCTATCTGTCTATCTGTCTATCTGTCTATCTATCTATCTACCTGTCTACCTGTCTATCTGTCTGTCTGTCTGTCTGTCTCTGTATCTATCTATCTAATCTCATCTAATCTAATCTAATCTAATCTATCTATCAGAATCTATCTATCTATTATATACACTATAAATGCGTTCAGCATATAGCATACGCTCTGTTGGTCAAGGTTCCACCTCCTGCTTCAGCATGGCCGGCCGGACCACCTCATCAATCAGCTGCAACGGACTCAGACCACCGTAGGTAGCATTGGCCTAGATCTGGAGGGGGCCATGGGGGGAGTTTAGCGGATATCACTATGGCAACTTTGGAATTTGTAGATATACATGTTTGTTGGGGGGCTAAGCCGCTATGGCTATATTTATCTACTTAGTTCACTGGAACTGCACTTGCAAGTAGGGATACACCTGGTGATATAACGCGGATATACTGGAGATACCATGGCACAGGACCACCAATAATGGACACAAATTGGGGGATTCCTAAAGTGGACATATATTTGGGATATAATGGTAATAGAATTCATTGGTCACTGGTCAACTGAGTAAAATATAATATATAAATAAATATATATATGTGTATATATATATATTAAATTTTATCCTATCAAACAGCGTGCCAAATCATGTCAATATCAACGTATCATTTGAAATCGCCAGACCAAAACCACCAACATTTATCGAGCACCGCTTGAAGCACAATCCCCTTGGTATCCCCAACAGGGTGCCTCTAATGCATTGAAGTCCACGCAAGGTGTCTCACCATACTTGCACACATCTGAAAACCTTGCGTGGACTGGTGGCAGGGGGGAACCATCACAGCTCGGTGCCACTGTCGTGGCAAGAGGATATCTCCCAATATTCAATACCAACGAATATCAAGGGAGGGGACTGTTGTGAGCGGCAGAAAATTTGCAAAAATGCATGGCATTCTTTTGTGCAAATCCTTCTGATCCAGATATGAACAGGTTGTACTTTAAGCACATACTTGTATCTGTCACCCAACTATATGCTACTTTTCACCCAACTATGTGCTCAAAATTGCCATAAATCAAGAAAGGCCGGTTTTTATTCTGCAATTATTGGACATCTAGTTCCATGCAATTCCCATGCAAAATCTTATCAAATTCACATTATATTTCTTGTTTAAGAGTCTCCTTGTGAAAAATGTTGTTCTTATTTAATGCAATTCAGTAAATACATCAGAGTCAAAGAGCCATAAATGATCATGAATCATAAATGTAAAGACACACAATTCAGGAATAAACATATTGAAACATATGTGCATCTTATAGAATATTCTTGAAATAGTTTCCTGAACCTTCCAATATCCCTTGCAAAACATACCCTTTGTGCTCTAAAAGATGCAGGGCCTCCCTAAAGATGTACAGCCTTCCATTTAGGGGTAAACATGTTTCTATAATATGTAGCATGAGTTTAAGATAGTGCATTCCTGTTCGAAACAATGAAGTATCCCCAGCTTATAAAGAAACATGTTTCATTAAGGTGCATTTTCCTGTGAAAAAGTACAATGTTTTTTTTCAACAAACTATACCCCTACAACTATGAAGGATTCCTCTAAAATCTAAAAAATGCAGCATTCGTTTCTGAAAAAACGAATTCTTCTTCCACATGATATCCCTTCAAGTAGGCAATATTCCTGTGCCATATGTAGCGTGCTTTTCGATTTACAGCCATCCCTTTAATATGCAGAATTCATGCCAAAAGTGCAATACCCAATGCATCAACACTATGGTCCTTGAACATCACGTCAAATGACTGTGCCGCCTACACATGGCAAGTACCCCACGATAAGACAATATAGTATGGTTTCATATAGGATTATATGGGATCATATGTGGGATTTGTATCGATAGCTGATATATATATATATATAACAGATATAATATATAATACAAATAAAATATATAATATAAATATAATATATAATAAGTATGATATATATATATACTTATTATTTATAAGATATGTATATATATATACGGATATATATATATATCATTATATATCGAAGTTGACATAACTTGGTGAAGTCCACGGTTTATTTATGGTGAATAAAACTATTACTTCGTCATCGGGGTATAAGTTGTATACCAACTCTCCAGATCTCTCAGACTTGTCGGCCCTTCTTCCTACCACCAGTCACAACCATCATGTTTAGTACCCCTCAAAGACATGGAAATTCAATTTGGGAAAACTTAACTTTCTTGCACTCTCACTATTTTATCACTATATATCATTCAATTCTTTGAACATCGAAATTCCTCCATCATTAATCCCGTTCTAATACTCAACACCCCTCATAAACCATTGTTTCGTAGGGGATTTTCACCACCATTTCTAGATCATCCCAGTGAAACCATGACAACTGGATGATTTGGATGTACCCCCATGACTTAGGAAGCCCCCTTCATGGCTAGCCTCATGGCTCTAAAAATGGCCTTGCTGTGCAGCTCCTAGGCTCGCCAGGTGAAAGCCAGGTCATTCCAAGCGACGAGACGTCGATGGCTGCGGCTTCCACTTTGTTCACATCGCTGCCGTAAAGTTTCGTCATCTGCGGTAGCGCCGACATCACCTCGGCTTTCCAAGGACGCCATGTTCGGTGGGAAAATGATCTGCGAATGGATTCTCAAGATCGAGAATCCAGGGTATTACAGGAGATTTCAACTCAATCATTGATTCTTGAACTTAGTTTTTTACCAAAATTTGGATTAATTTTCTAGGATAATTACAGTAATTATTGGGGAGTCTTTAACTTCTTTAGTTCAACCAAAATGGCTTTAAGTTTTTTTAGACGATCGATCGTTGGATCAGTGACACAACGGATCATCCCTATAAATCCAGAATTTTATATCACTACCCGGCCCAGTGTAAACGTTTAAAAATATAGCGACATTGAAGCCATGGCCCAGTCGAAATCGTGGATAAAAACCCATCAAAAATGGGTGGATCTTTCTACAGCTTAGTGGATTTACCCATCAAAAATGGGTGGATCTTTCAGCTATGTAAACGTTTACCAGAGGCTAAATATCCAAAAAAAAATCATTATAAATCCCCATCAACCACGATAAATATCCATGCTTATCCTGACGCAAACACACCGCTGGTGAGGGATATTACCCAGCGCGTGGAGATGCCTGGTGTAGCGGATGTTTTGGGGGGCCTGGAGCCACATCTCTTACCATCTGGTTATGACTAACAGTTCGCCATGGAAAATTACCAGTTTTAATAGGTAAACCATCTTTGAATGGGCCATTTTCCATGGCTATGTTAAATAACCAGATGGTAACTGGCCAAAATCATCCATGGAATTTGTTTTTTTCAGTGCCAAGGCACATTGATGACTCGTGCTGGATCAAATGCTTGCTCCCAGCTCTGCCATAAGACCAATGATTGCACTGCATTGTCCTTCCGAAACACCACAACTTGATTTCAAAAAGTGAGAAAAGAGGCATCAATTTGAGTTTCTCCGTACGTTGGGGCCAAAGCATGGGAGTAAAACAGTAAAATACATTAAAACACAAGAAGACGGCACGGTGTAGCAGTTTAACATTACCCTCTGGTAATTTAACATAACTATGGAAAATCACCATTTTTAATGGGAAAATCCACTATTTCTATGGTCATTTTCAATAGTTATGTTAGTCATTACCAGAGGGTACTCATCTTGTTGCTTGGGTCTTTGATTCGCCAGGGATCTGAGTCCCATCCGGGAGCCAAACCAGCGCGACAACACGATCGATACCTTGGAGAAAAAGGGACTCCAAAAAATCGACAACATCTTTCAGGGGTTTAAGAATTCTGTATAATGGGAGATAATCTAATGGGAAATCATGGGATATAACCGAATATGTAGCCAACAATAATATGTTAGGTTTTTTTTTTCTGACAATAGGGTACCCCCAAATCAATCCATCATCCAGGTAACCCCCAAAAAGATGCCGAAACATCAATTCACCTTAGAAAAGGGGGCTGCTATCGACCTCCCAGATCCCCAATTCTTGCCAGATTTAACTATATTTAATTGATGCTTAAAAAAACATCCGACTCAGCAAAGCCAAGATACTCCACATAGACTCGTAGATTGCTCTGAAGTGTTTCATTCACAAGTGTTGCCTGCAGAGATACCCCAGTGGGAGATCTTTTTCGGAAGGGACCATAGAAGTGGCTGGTGATTTCACCTGTCATCCCCTTCTGTTTACCCAAAAAATCGCTGGCAAATGGATGTTCATCCACCCTTAAATTGATGGAAAATCAATAGGTTTTGACCCATCCTCATTGGTGAAAGCCAATGAGTCGCGAGTTTGGGGACTCTCAATGTATAAAAATGTGGTATACCCAGATTCCACAACCTCAAATTGGCATTGGTTTATCATTTCCATGACTGGTAAAGGGACGATGGTTTGGGCTTTGAGGTTCACAAAACTCTCGTACAATGATACTGAATTCCCAACAATATCACAAATTTGGTGCTCATATTCCTTTTATCATTGGATTGTCCACGTTGCAAAAAACGATTTTTTGGAAGTGAAGTCTTACTCCGAAGGTCTCCCAGTATCCGATCCTGAAAAAAAAACGGCCAGGGACAACTGGCTTTGGGTCGAACTTGGGGTACAAGTACCCCCAAGTTAAAGTATAAGATATAGCAACCAAAAAAATAAGATGCCAAAAAATTGCTCCAGACTGTCACAGATCATGTTTCCCGCATCATTTCCAGGAGTTCAACTTGTCGATCTATATGTGTATAGTGCTATTTATATCAACACACTTAGAAAATATTATAGAAACACTTCACTTAACTTAGTCCTGAAAACTCGGCAAAATTTGTTGCTTTTATTGGATGGTCTTTAAACACATGACAACATGACCCGTCACAGCGTCAAAATCTCGCCGAGTCGTCCGAGCAGCAAAAGCAACAGCATAAGGATCCACTGAGTCGGACTCCGTGGCTGCTGCCTACATGGCCAGATCCAATAGCCATGGTAGAGCCATGGCCCATAGAAATAGATGGTTCACCTATTAAAAATGGTGATTTTCCATGGCGAGCTGTTAGTCATAACCAGATGGTATATCATGATATGTTGTTGCAGTTGTTGCTGAGAATTATGTAACATAAGTGACACACAGTGACCTAGTGGCTTGCGAAGATTTCAATCATCCATGAGTTGTGTTCGGCTTCTGACTTTGCCTAAAAGGTCAGGCCCTGTTTGGCCTTGGGCATGGAAAACCAGGGGTCTGCACCCAGTCGGTTCGCCAGCTCAACCATGTACTCCACGCAAACTCCAAATTTGCCTCGACAGATGATCATCCCGCTGAGAAACCCCTAGCCCGGCTGGGAGATATTGGGAGGCTACCATTTAAGTATCAGATGAAATGACTATTGGAGGAGTTACATTTGTTGAGTCCCCTTCAAGGTGAGCCCAGTCAAACAGTGTTTGTTTAGAGGTTTCTGACCCCATTATGTGTTTGTTTACTAAAATAAAAACTATAGTTATATCATGTTATAATTATATATATCATGTTATATCATGGTATATAATGTTCTATTTATGTTATAATTATCCCTCTAATATCTAATCAACCCTAGAATTCACCAAAAAAGTGAACTGGGCGTCAACTTCAACATGTCGCGATTTCGTTTTTCGGGGGCCCTCACCTTGTTGTGACAGTCTGTTCAAGTGACCTGCTTGCGTCTGATCCGTCGGCAGGGTCCGGTTCTCCCAGACTCGCGTCTGGGATCCTTCATGTTCCCAGACATCCTGGCCGCAGGGGTAATATGCGCCTTTGTGTAAGATGGGGATATCATGGGAATACCACCTGTATAGTTGTCTATGTTGTCTCAAAATGTGAAAGTGACTCAAAATCTTCGATGGAAATGCTGGTCATCGAAATTGGACAATCGTCGAAGAAAATGGATTTCTCTGAAGATGTGAAATCAGTAGGATCCCACCATTTTCAGACAGACCCATTTCGCGGACGACTTTTGTTGGCTTTCACCTGCCGTTGCACCAAGCGGCCACCATCTGCCACAGGGAGAAGCGTAGCACAGCAGTTCCATTCAGCATCTCCAGAAAACGAGGATGGAAGATTTGCGCCGTTGCATTCTCTGCCAAACTCACCTCTGTGCCCGAAAGATTGGGGCTTGGTCTTCGTGACTGGAGCCATTCCCCTGTCACATACCCAGTTCCGTTGTTCAGTTGACAGTTGCCTCAAGTGGTTTCGCTTCCAGTTGCTCATAGTTGCTCAATTTGCGCCCCTAAAAAAGCCAAACACCCAGCAAAAATTGTAGTTCGAATAAACGTCGTTATTAATATCCTGGCCAAAAGATTTCCAATTTAGCCATTTTAAGAAACCCACTTTGACATCTTGAGAACCTGGGTATCACATTAAATCAGGCATCACAGCAACCAACTCGGCTAAGCATCCGGAACTAGACTGATACCTCGTAGCGGATCACTGTCATCCGTTTGAACGATGCGCACCACGATACCTGGGTGCGACCGTAGGTTTGAGCAGATTTTAGGCAACTTTAGAAGCCCAAACAGCCCATATGATCATCGCCAAGCTTAGATTGTTTTAGAGTTTTAGCCTACGTTACGTTAGTATATACATTGTCCGGATTATATATCCCAGTCAGTCCAAAGGACGAGTTTAACACGGCCGTTAGAGGAAAGGACCTAAATGACTAAAGGCCTCATTTGCACAAACCTGATTTGAGGGTTTTTCACGGCCTTTTCACGGGGTTTTCACTGGCTTTTCATGGCCTTTTCACGGTTTTTTCACGGTGCCACTATTTTCGTAAATTTCGAAGTTGCGCCCTAATTTTTTCAAGCGTTGGATATCTTTTGGGGGTGGGACCTTGCTCGGCTAAGTCTCACAAAAATACGACATCAAAAATAATCATATAGAGAAAACCTCAGTCCTAAAGGCCTAGTTTAACCAGGCCTTTAGCAAAGGCCTAGTTTAGCGAGGACTTGGACCGACAGGGTATATTCATTTATTTTTTTGTTTATTTAATTATTTAATTATTTATTTATTTATTTATTTATCTTCTATTTTCTACTATATTCCCATCTATGGCAATGTATGGCCAATGCAAAACATGTCAGCCACGGAAGCCGTGCCTCCCCACACGTTCCCCTCCAAGTTACCACTCTGTGGCTGAACCATGATGCGCGCTGTATGACTATCCTGAAAGATTCGCCGACGGGACTTTCCCAATGTGAAAAGGCGGCCATCATCTGACTGTGAAACGGTGGGTGAAACACCGCATTTGGCGAACAAATATGAAGTGAATAGAAATTTGACACTCCAACTCCTACGCAATATTTTGTTGATTGGAATGCTTGTTTACATTTGTTTTCTGAGTTAAGGTCTCATTTTCTTTGGTTTGTCAAAATCCCTCATGTTTGGCTGGTTAAACTGAATTCTAATTGTTTGCTGGAATTCGAAACCCCATCTTTGGTGAAATTTTGGGTCTTTGCCTTGATCAAGTCCAAATTCTCCATGATTTTGCTCACAAAATCTAGAATTCTACATGTTTGCAGTTTCAAAATCCCAAAATGTTCACTTTAATTTTGCCCTGCTCGAAACTTCCCTAAATTCGTAGGTTTCAACCCCTCAACCTATGGCCGCCCATAGCAACCATTAGCAACCCATGCTTTTCCAAGCCCTCCTGCATTTGCAGCAGCGAAGCATCACCTTCCCAGGAGATATTGCCATTGCCCTCCCAGGTAGCAACCTCGGAATGCTATCAGATCCGGGACAGAAAATCGCTGTATCCATTGGGATCATCGGTAGCATTCGGATGGGTAAGATGATCCATCGAAAAATATCCAGTGATACCAACTGATCGCGGTAAAATCCGATTGACCTTTTAGTTGATGAAAGTCAAAAGAAGTACAACCCATGGGATCCTCTGGGTTTTCCCATCATGAAAAATAGCTAAGCTAAGCTCATATATCTTCCATTTCCTCTAAAGTTGCTCCAGAAATCAAAAAAAACTTGGCATCCCCGTTGGCTACCCGGCTACCCGGTGTAGACCTCCATTTTAGCTGCTGGAAATCGTCCCGAAAAAACCCATCCACCCACGGCTTGGGACGTATTCTCCATCTTCCACGAACGCTCCACCGTTGCCAATGGTGGCCTTGACGGAACTTTGTCGTTCACTTCCTGGAGACGGGAACCATGAAAGAACTGGGAAAATGGTCCGTTGATATAGCGAATTCATGCAGTCTTCGTGATTGTCTATGAGTCTATCATATTCTATTAAGTAGCTATGTTGGTTTACCAGCGGTTGCCCGAAAATTTGGAGCTTGAACATGAACACAAATGACCCAACTCTGCAATTTCCGCCAGTTTTTACCCATATCCACCTCAATGGATTCCAAGTTGGTCGGACTAAGGAGCTATTTCTCAGGGATTTTTTTGCGATCACCAACAAAAATGGGGGGGTCCCTGAAACCATTCAGACTCTGAAGCATCTTGGGACTAAAGGTTTATTGGGGTCCCGTAAGCAGAGTCATCTACGGTGTGGGTCACTGAGGTCGGCACCAGTGGATGTTTGAAAATAGGGTGCCCATGGGTGTCTCATTTCATCCCATAGTTTACTCATCATGTTTCCCATGAAATTTGCCATTGTGGGGCATCCTCCATTCTTAGGTGAGTTGATGCTTGAAAAAACTGAAACCAAGATTAAGTAACAAACATGGTGCCTGTTATCGAAGTGTACCAAGATTAGGTGTCCAGAATTGTCCAAATTTCACCACCGCAAATCTGGTTGGTGGTTTCAAGCCCGCTCACCAAAAAATTCCTGAGTCACTGTGTTTCACCAAATATCTTGGATTTTTAAGGAACCCAAAGAAAAACAAGAATTCCTGCCTTAATCGATTACCCTCTGGTAAACTAACATAGCTATTGAAAATGACCATTTATAGTGGATTTTCCCATAAAAAATGGTGATTTTCCATAGTTATGTTAGTTTACAAGAGGGAACCCATTTGTAGCAGACGTATCATTGGGAAGATAAGCCCAATCCCGGTCATTCCACGTGCTACACGGACGACCGTCCTGGATTTGTTCGATGACGGGGCTACTGCCAACATCCCAGATAGCCATCCACTGGTGAATCATGTTTTCCAATAAAAAAAAATGTAAAATATGGGGGGGGTCAATCCCGTGTCAGAACTATCCTGATTAAAACAACTGCTGGAACCAAGATAGCTATATTTGTTCCAACCCCGTTAACTAGTTTGATATATCAACCATTAAACCTTGATGATTCTACCCTCCGGTAACTTAACATATAGCTATTGAAATGGCCATGTTAAAAATAGTTGATTTTCCGATTTTCCTACTAAAGATGGTGATTGTAACCATAGTTTTTTGTATGTTTACCAGAGGGTAACCGTCATCACCCCAGGCCCCCATGAGGCACGAGGGCTTCAACCAAGTGACCCCATTGAGTGAAGGTCGGCAGACTCTCCGGATAGCCATCTCTGCGGAAGGTGAGCTGAAAGCCCTGGCAGCTCCCTAGCTTTCAGCATCAAAAACGCTGCTTAAACCATGGTTAAACCATGATTAAACCATGGAAAAATGATGGCTCAATCATCCAAAGTGGTGAAACCATGCACTAATGCTTTGTCAATGGATTTATTTAGATCAGGAATTTGATGTGCCATGGTTTAGCTAATTTAACACATTCGGAATGAAGTGTTCGTGTCCATGTTGGGCTGATCATTGAGTCTTTTACCCCCAACTTTTGAGTTTTCCTGTAGATGAGTCAAAAAAAAACGAAATATCAGCGGGCAGGTCTCCAAAATAACTGATCTTGGAACACCTCACTGCTTGTCTTCGACATCATAAGGAGTTTAGCGCGCCTCTGGCCAGTTGTAATGAACCCAACTGGCGTCATCTCCAACAATGCCATTCTCTTGGCCATCTTCAAAGGGCGTGCTGTGCTTCATCAAGTCAATAAATTCTCCTCAGTCACAAGCTGAGGCCCAAAAAAGTTATGATAGTTATTGACTTGCTGGTTTATAACTTATCGTTACATCATGTTACATCCCCCATAAGCCCAAACATTACCCAAGCTATGGACGTCAACCTATCGTCAACGGGGCTCCCAAGATGATCAGCTCTGCCATAAAATTCCCACACCATGACTGGGGATGGAATCAATGGAATCCAACCCGTTAAACGCTGATGTCTTCGGGATGGAATCCATGACAGGTTTATGACAGGTTTATGACAGGTTTATGACCGGTTTATGACCGGTTTACCACGGTTTATTTCATATGATCACGGGATGGGATTACATCAAAAGCTAGGAGAAATACGTTGAGAAGCACAAAGTCACTGTAGCCTGCGCAACACGCCTTTGGAGACAAGAGAGCCACTGGAAAAAGGCCAGCAAATTTAAGTGTGATTCAAAGGATTTCAAAGGCAAACCATGCTATATCCATCTATATCCGTTTTGTAATCTGACGTACATAAATGTTAAAAACTCAAGTGGCTGGTCCCCATCAGGGTCAACTAACCTCACAAATGATCCTTCCATCGCTAAAACTTTAAACATAATCCCAAACAAAACAAAACAAATATATAAATAAGTCAATAAGTAAATAATTAATCAAAAAATAATCACTAAGCAAAAAAACAAAAAGATCATAACCTGGCCAGCCTTTCTCTTGTTTCTTCCAACCTTCCAGCTTCGCAGCCACGGGACGCGTGGCGGTTTTGGGGAAGTCCTCATCCTTCAGCTCATGCTTCGTGAGACCAGAGAGAAAGCTGCCGACACCTGGGACGTTGAAATGGCAAAGGGAAATGACCCCAGTTTTTATGGATCATATATATATATATATAGAATTATATAGATAGATATATATATATATAGTCAAATAGTTCATAGTTCATGCAGTCAATACAGCCAAACAGTTGCACTCATTATAGTGCACGATAATCGGAATGCTAAACCTATCGAACAAAGCTGGGTAAGATTACCTAGGAGGTTACAGAATCCCATTAGCATTTGGGGGCTGTCATGATTTATGGCATAGATGTCCCAATTTCACAAGCCCCAAAAATTTGGGGGATGATTAATTATCTATGTTGGGTTGATGTCCCACTTACTACTTAATTGGATGAGATCTTGATTGATTTTTGGCTGGCAAGTTTCTCAGTCGGCTGCATCTAAAATGTGGGCCAAACTCTTTCTTACGTAAATTTAATCACATTTCCAGGTTTACACCTTGTCTATCTATTTCGGGTTTACTATAATATAATATATATGTATGTACATAATACAGTGCACATATATATATATACATAAATACATCATAATACAGTGTACATATATGTACAGAATACATATTATATATATAATCTCTGTATATATATATATATGATGCTCGAAAAAAAAATAAAAACATACATTTCTTTAGGGTCTACGCTGCGGCTGCGAAACGCAGGTGGCTTGCGATGGTCTTTGGCACGGCCGTCGCCAGTGGCGCCTACCACAAACAGCACATCTGAAAGTTGCATCGAGTTAGCCATTGAAAATACCCTGGTTGATTAATCCATAGGGTTTTGATAGGGTTTTAACTACCAAAGATATGGAGATATGGTTTTAAAATGTTTTAAATACCCATTTGTTGATTGGTTCAGAACTACGGATACGAACTGTATACCATCATATACCATCTATTGATCGCGGAATATGATGATCCACAGTGACGGAAACCGACTTCAACCAGTTGAGATGGGATGGTACTTTGACTGGCTCAAGTGGGACACAACCAGCCAAGCCAAAAAAATAGAGATCAGTGGGAACCTGGAACTATGAAGTACATATCATCTATTGAACACATCTTGGACACACAGGACACGACATCTTTCTTGGATGGTGATATATTGAAAATCATCAATGCCAACGAGGGTATGGCTGATTGCAAAATGATGACATGAACGATCATAAATGTATACATATATAATGTGCAAAAAAAAAAGATAGAACAGTGATTTGGTATTATTTGACCTTGGTCTGATTTAATATTGCATGTGTCAATTAGGACACCCCACGAGTCTGATGTTGCAGGATATCTGCCTCGTTGTGTTCGGTTTTGCTGGGTATAAATTCCACAAGAGTATGAGGTCCAGATGTACCGCTGTATATCTACAGCAACAATAGTTAAAAGGATAACAAAAGGATACAAAAGGAACAAAGTGTTGATGGCCCTCCAGTTCAGCTTCAATCTACAGTATACACAGTTCTTCAGTATGGTTTCGAACCGTTGTATTTCACCTTTTCAAAAGAGCCAAGACACAAAAAGAAGCACACATAGCACTGACATGGCTGGCGGTATGATAGCAATCATGGCTAAGATAGGTGGAGCCTTCAACCTGCTGGTTACACACTGTCGCCTCCTCTGGTGCAAAAAATGCTGCTATCAGTGGTGATACTGCAAGATGTGTTTGATGCTGGCACCACATACTATACATGTTTATGAAACACTCTGAATCTATCAAGTTGTCAGTTAATATGTGTTAAACTGAGCCAGAAAAGACAGGCAGTTGCGATTTCAGAACTGATTGTGATTTTTCCACGGCACTTGTGTCATCCATGACAGACCATGCTGGGATGCAGCCATGACCACCGTGCTGTTATCCGCAAAAGATATCCGTTCCACCGTTCCAATCAAGCAATTTCCGCCCCATTTGAGGCAAACTGGGCCCGACCGTGCTGCAAAGATCTATCTACACACTGCTCTGACAGCAACAGCAGAGATCGCTGGCCCTCAACCGATCAGCAGATTGACATAGACTAACTATGATCAACTTCAGTGCTGGAGCTGTAACTGGATTGCCAGCACCAGCTCAATCCAGGTACTCTAAAAGGTCCTCATTATCCGAAAGATCTGAGCCTTCCGAGTCAGAGTACAATCTGCCACCATGGCGTTCCAGGCAGACCTCCTTTTCCTCCGCGAGAATTCTTCGATCATAAGGGAAGGCCCAGTGCAAGATGAGATAACATAGAAGGCAAATACTCCAAGGAAGCACGGAAGTGAAAGCCAAGGCCTGCACCAACCAAAGTTCAGGAAAAACATGGACTTTTGGTTTTCACCGGGTTCATTGGTTTCCATGTGTTTTGTAAAACAGAAAGCATCATCACTCGGTCCAAGATTTTGCCGTGAAAAAATGGTTACGATTTTGATGAAAATCGAAACAAACATGTTGAGATTCTTTCACCTTGCCAAAAACTTCGAATGTTCACCCCAAGCCACAAACTCCCAAACCCCCAAGCCCAACCCGCCTTGCCCAACGCCTCAGCATTGTCCCCAGATCCCTCGGCATCTTTGGACAAGTCGAAACCAAAAAGGCCTTGAGCCAAGAACCCCACGGCGGCATTGCCCAGGCATGCTGCGATGGCGCCTTCCATGGCACTTTCCCAGGCCATTACGCCACTGCGGGATTGGGGATCCACAATCCTAGGTGACAGCCATGGCAATGGGGATGCGGAAGGCTGTGTCTGAGATAACAATGGATCACTAAATACAAGTACTGTGTATATGTGCATTATAAATAATACATACCCTCTGGTTATTTAACATAGCCATGGAAAATGATCCATTTATAGATGGTTTACCTATTAAAAATGGTGATTTTCCATGGCTATGTTAAATAACCAGAGGGTAATATATAACATAGATGTACAAACGCCGGACAGTCGTGTAGAATTTATGCAGTTGCCAACGCCCAGGTGAAGAGAGAGCTGAGGAGCTACCCTCCGGTGTCGAAAAAAACATGGCTGGCAATGGGAAATTTCCGAACGAATAGCTGGAAAAATCATGGACAAAAAATGGTGGATTGTCCATTGCCATGTTCGAAAAAACCGGAGGATAATTTTCATTGCGAATGTAAATTAGGTAGGTTGAATAGTAATGGACTTGCCAAGAGAAGCAACGACACAAGACAACAGCTGGTACATATAACCAACATTGGTAGGTATAATTGTGTATGTCCAAGGCAGTGATGAGGCCCGACTGGGACAGTGCTACCCTCCTTGAAATGGCTAAATAGACCTTGAGATGGTAGATGATTTATCGGTCCATGCACTTTGAGACCCAAATGTCAGCACTGCCAACCCCGAATTGATAAACCCTCATCATCATCATCATCATCATCGTCATCATCATCATCACCACCATCATCGTCATCGTCATCATCATCGTCGTCGTCGTCGTCATCATCGTCGTCGTCGTCGCCGTCGTCGTCGTCATCGTCATCCTCATCATCATCATCATCATCATCATCCTCATCCTCATCATCATCCTCGTCATCTACTAAACATCATACCCCACCCAATGATCAGCAGCACAGGGGTGAATAAGAATCCGGGCTTGACATCGGTAGACAATCTGGGAGTTCTGTTTCCAAGTTTCAACCATATCCAAGCCATCATGTTTCATCGTCATGGTCAAACCTCTTGGAACCGTGTTTTATTCGTTATCCCTATTATATCACTATTAAATCATCGGTTGAATCCCATTACCCTCCAGTAAACTAACATAGCTATGGAAAACAGACCATTTAGTTCGATGATTTACCTAATATGTTACCTAAAAAGGCTGATTTGCCATAGCAACCTGTTAGTTCAGAGGCTAAATCACCTTAACCAATCCATATTGATGTCCATTCATATTGGGTCATTAATTATCCCTATTAATTATATCACTATCATGAAGTCACCAACTCATTTTTTATCATATCCCATGTATATTATTGAACTATCATTAACTCACCAACTCTATTATATCATTAAATATCATTAACTATCATTAACTATCATTAACTATCATTAACTCACCATTTCCCATGTTATTTCATCATTATATAAATCTGAAGTCCCCACTAAAAAAAACACCGAGCATCTCTGACAAGATGGGCCAGTTCACTCCCACGCAACACCACGTCGCTGTGAGGCCCATCGCCACCAAGAGCACGGCGTAGTAGGCCTCGACACCGTTACTCGGTTGGTGGTTGGAAACTCATCATAGGAAAACTCATTAATGGGATTTTCATGGGGCCCTATCGCTTTACATGGTTTCGTGCACTTGCTCAGCACAACTGGACCCTCCCTTACTAAAGTAGTATACGCTCATTTTGACCGTATCTCATATATATATATATATATATATTGGTTGGTGGTTGACCTATCCCTCTGAAAAATGATGGACTGAAAGTCAGTTGGGATGAGGACATGAACCCAATATAGAAAAATAAAACATGTTCCAAACCACCAACCAGATAGGAATATCTGGGATATGACAATTCAATCATTCACACATATGGACATCATTACAATAGGGATATCATGATGGCTGCGGACATGAACATCTAATCATAGGATGTGAGATATTAACAATCCAACGATTGTGTTAGGAAACTAATCATAGAATATTAACGAACATCAGCATGGATCCAAAAGCAATAAATTGCCAGATCTTACCAGTCTGCACCCTTGCCAATAACCAACCATATAGACTGGACACATAATAATGGGTATATCTGGGATATCAATTCAATAATTCACACATATGGACATCATTATAGTAATAGGGATATAATATCCACATGTATCATAATAGGGATCTGAAATATAATGATAATAATAAAAGTCGGGAAATCCAGATATGGACATCATGAGATATTCCAGCAGCAATTTTATAATAGGGATGCTAGGATATGGACCTTGAAATATCATGTATTTTACACGGCACTATGGACATACTGCTTGATGGATTCAACCTATAGAATCCGTCGAGTTTCCGGACTCAGTCCCGACTCAGTTTCGTGGCTGCTGTTGTGTTTTTCATATGAACCGGGGGAATGGATTCTCCCTGAATCGTCGCTTGGGGATCAGAAACCATAGAATTCACCAAGTCATGTGCGTCAACTTAGCTATCATAAATCAGCTTTAAATTCCATGTAGTCCCATCTTAAACCATATCAAACCCAGGTATCGTTTGGGATCCTCACCTTGTACATGGTTGGAAACTGTTCTAATACATCCTTGGGATGTCCGCCACTTTTCAGACAAAGATCAAGGTGACTTTGGCTTAGATCCAGAGGGTCCCAAACATGGGGATTTTGGGAGATTCCCGGTAATCTTCAGGTACCAAAGCCACGTGCTTGACATGGCTTGACCATATTCTGCCAACAAAAACCATGTCCAGACCTCGGCAAACAGACCAAGTCCAAGGCGCAAAGGTTTGATGGGTGGACATGAAGATCAGAAAAACACAGGGAATGCCACAGGCCACCGAGATATTGGCTGTGAAGGCGCGGCCGTGGTTAGGACAGCGTCGTGCCATGGCGTCACCGATGTTGCCTGCGTTCCGGTGGCGGCGGGCGGCCAAGAAAACCACCGGAGTTCGGGGCGGAGGGGAATTCCTACATGCATGGGACAGTCATGGAATTTCATTAAAAAAAGGAAACTATCTACTATCAGCATTATGATGCCATAAATACTTTTGGAAAAAGGATTGATGGAACCTACCAAATTCATGTAGGGGTGTAAGATCATGATCTTGTCTCTTTGGGGACGGCCAGTTTTTGGGGAGGATCTTCCAACGGCTCTTGCCAGTTGTTTCCCTACCTTTCCCTATTTTTAGGTCAGGTGGTTCCAACCCATTCCAATGAGAACTTCGGAGAAATCGTGAAAAATATTGGAACTTGGATCCCTGCAGAAAACGGCAGTTTTAAACCACCCAATGTGTAGTGAAAGCACCACCTAGAGAGGTGCCAATGTGGGATGCCGCCAACCGCTGGGCCCATCCCCAAGAAATTGGACCGCAGCCTCCCAGCACGTTGCCAATGGCGCAGGCCAGCTGAAACATGGTGCTGAGTCCAGCCGATTGCGTGTCACTGAGGCCATTGATCTGAAAGTACATGGTGGAATAGTTGAAGGCGTTCCTCACGGCGAATTTGTTTGGCTCGAATTTTCGGGAGTTTTTCTGGCCACGATGGGTGCATACGCAAGGAAACGGAGTGATTCAGCGAGAGAAACCAGTCGAATGTTGAGGTAAGCGGATAATTCAGCAAGAAAATGCGGTTTTGTAGGCGGCAAATGGTACAAGTAACTCACAACTCAATCCATTTTCACCAACAAAATGTGGTTTTGTGTCGAAGTTTGGATGCCATGACCCATGACCCCACATTCAGTTGATTTGAAATATGTTCCAAATATGTTCATATGATTCATATATATATATACATACATACATACCATGCCATAACATAACATGACATAACATGACATAACATTACATTACATTACATTACATACATACATTACATACCATACCATACCATACCATACCATTACATTACATTACATTACATTACATTACATTACATACATACATAGATATATATATATATACGCTAGGCCCCCCCCTGAGATCCACTTTTGAAGCTGTTTGCAATGAGTTTGAGCATGTATATTTACAATTTTTGGTGTTGTTTTCAGATTTGGATAAAGATGTTGTAGGGCTTATTCATGAATCTGATGTAGAATCTAAGCAAGTTTTACAAGATATTGCTAATCAATATAAGCAAAATAAACATTTTACAGCAAAAAGTAATGTGCTTGGTTTAGATAAGGAAAAAAGTAGAATCAGGTTAGGTATACAGGGAACAAAATCTGGTGAAACTACTACTTTGGAGAAAAAACCATTAAGTAAAATAACACCTATTCTTAACTTTAAGAAAAAAACAGATTTAAAAAAAATACTTTACTTCGTGTGATCCCCACCATGACATTTATACATGTTCTTATTGGCACATCTTCTGGCATTCTATCTGACATATCTTCTGACATTCTATTTGGCATTCTATCTGGCATATCTTCTGGCATATCTTCTGGCATTCTATCTGACATATCTTCTGACATTCTTTTTGGCATTCTATCTGGCATATCTTCTGGCATATCTCTGGCATTCTATCTGACATATCTTCTGACATTCTATTTGGCATTCTATCTGACATATCTTCTGACATTCTATTTGGCATTCTATCTGGCATATCTTCTGGCATATCTTCTGGCATTCTATCTGGCATTCTATCTGGCATATCTTCTGGAATATCTTCTGGCATATCTATCTGGCATATCTTCTGGCATATTTTCTGGCATTCTACCTGGCAAATCTTCTGGCACTCTATCTGACATTTTATCTTCCTACATGAGGTCCGGCAGGGAACACTTGGCGTGGATACTCCCGGTTGAGGTCCGGCAGGGAACACTGGGCGTGGATGGTCGTGGTTGAGGTCCGGCAGGGCACACTGGGCGTGGATGGTCGTGGTTGAGGTCCGGCAGGGAACACTGAGCATGGATGGTCGTGGTTGAGGTCCGACAGAGAACACTGTGGATCGCGGGTCGCAGTTGGACGAGGAGGACGAGGAAGACGACGAGGAGGACGACGAGGAGGAGGAGGAGAGGAGGAGAGGAGGAGGAGGAGGAGGACGAGGCAGGAGGCAGGAGGAGGCAACTGACATAAAATCTAACAACCCTCACCTGGCAGGTGGGGAAAAAGTAATAATTCACAGATAAGCAAATAAAAGAAATGCCTAAAAGTAATACTTCTCTATTCTCCTGTGCACATCAATATACTAATGCCAAAAACAATATTGCCTGTGCATACCACTAATTAAAATGATAATACATAATTAGAAAGACAAGAAAATCTTTCTTAAGTAGTTTAAATTACAGCAAACATATAGCAAACATATTTAGTTACCTAATCTTAATAGCTATATATAGCTATATAAGTAAACTTAAAAAATAACTGTTGCAATTGAGTTGTTAAACCTAGTATCACCTCTATTGCTATTAAAACTTTTTTTTATTGGTTCAAGCTTATTAGAAAGTTTTACATTAAGCTCATCGGTAAGTATACTGTATAATTCTTCTACTATCTTGTGTCTCTTATTAAGTATATGTTGCCTAGATTGCATATCTTGCAACTTTGCTGTTAAAGAATATATTGGCTCGTAGTTAGGCATTTCCAAAAAACATCTGGTATATCTAATACATCACTATGCACATTAATAGAATATTTCTCTTGAAATAAAATCCCTATATATTTTAATTGAAATCTCTTTTTTGGATAAAGAAATTGCACCTTTTCTTGCAAGCTCTTCGTGTATTGGTTAAGTGTTTTCAGTAATTTTTCCACAGAATTTTCTAAAGAGCTTAGTTTAACAGATTGAGCTAAAGCGTAAGATATAGCAAGTTTAGTAAAAATGCGAATTTGATTAATAATTATTAAGTTGTGTTCTTCGTCTATAGAAATAGTTGCATTATCTGATGAGTACAAACATCTCATCATCTCACTTTCATATAAAATATTGTCTTGAGAAGAAGATAACCTGCGTTTTTATATAGTTTTCAAAAACAAATAAAAATAATTTTCGTTGATTCTGGGTACCTCCCCATATCATTACAGATCCAAATTTCAAATAAAATACTTCTACTGTTTCATTATCAAATTATTTAGAAAAATATACAGAATCTTCTATCGTGCGTGTTCCTATATTATATTGCTGAAAATACTGCTCTAAGCTTTTCATATCATATGATTTAGCATTACAGTACCCATAACAATGAAACATTGCTTTATTAATGTTGTTACTGTTAGATATGCTATGACTATTTGATTTAATATTATTAGACATGAAAACATTGTATGCATAAACTAATGTATTTCTATAATATTATAACTTTTTTTTTTGTAAAATAGTATTGATAACACGTAGAAGTTTATTCACGTCGCTTCGCGACGGCAACCGCCCGCACCGCATCGTTGGGCTCACACAGCAGGGGCATTGAGACCAAAAACATCCGAAAGTACTGATTGTCGGAAAAAAAAACGCGAAGAATTTGATGGCCATGTATAGCGGACCAACGCAGTTCAAAAAATAACGGAAAACATGAAAAAACGGCGAAATTGCTGTTATTTACAGTGTTTTTGCGCGGTGAGAAGCAGAAACCACTGCAAATACCATGGTTTTTGAGGGTCAGGTGGCAAAAAACACTGTAATTTACAGTGTTTTTTTAACCAACGTCAAAAAACACTGGTATTTACGATGTTTTCATTCACACCGTAACATAAAACAGCGTAATTTACGAGGTTTTTGGAAGTTTTGAAGCTAGCCGTCAAGCATGCAGAAAACAGAAAAACACTGTAAAAACCAGTGTTTCTGCTATCACAAAACGACGAAAATCAGTCCGAAAACGGGTCCAAAAACTCAAAAATCCGCCTCCGGGCCAGGCCACCTGCGGAACCGCAAAAAAAGATATTGCAAACCAAAAAATTGAAGTCAAAAAGTTGAAAAACACGGGTTTTTTTCACTTTTCGCTTGCCGATTTTGGACGGGCGCGTTCACGAACAGGTGTCTTCCGTACTGTTTTTTTACAGTGTTTTTTGAAGGCGAGCGTCACGACCTATCAAAAACAGGAGGTTTTGGCCGAAAAATGCCCCCCCCCCAGGTAAACCTGTAACCTTTTACGAGTGCCATCCGGAAGATCACGCCCCAGCACCTTCGGTGCGGGCGGATTTATGTACAAATACTATTTACTGTAATAAATACATAAGCATGCTAATAAAATAATATAAAAATATTTATACATTAAGCAAATGCGTCTTTACTTTGTAATTACAGCAATATTCTATTATCATTTTTAAAAAATGCATATACTATTTTTTTGTAAAATGAACACTAACTAGATGTGTTGATTATATATTATGTAAGCTCTATTACAAATCAACTGCATATTGCGAATCTTATATACTTAAAATAGTAAAGAACCATATAATATCTACTATAAATTTTACACTTACACTTATAATTTTAAATCAACACATCAAAATTCTTGCAACTTGCAATCATATTGCTTACTATGATCACGTTCCTGAAAGGAATTTCTATAAAAATTGCAACTTTTCTGAAAGCTTGTAATATGTAGAGAATGACAATAACCGCAAAACCTCAAAACCAAAAAAAAAAACAAAACTTTGAAGAGACTTTTTGGTTTAGCCTCAAAAGATGTTTTTTTTGTTGTGTTTTTTGTTTTTTGTTTTGAAATGCAAAAACCAAAAAAAAACTTGTGTTTTTTTGTTTTTTTGAAGGTTTATGGTTGGAGAAAATCACCAAAAACCAAAAAACACAAGTTTTTTTTGGGTTTTTGCATTTCAAAACAAAAAACACAAGGATAACAAAAAAAACATCTTTTGAGGCTAAACCAAAAAGTCTCTTCAAAGTTTTGTTTTTTTTGTTTTTTTGGTTTTGAGGTTTTGCGGTTATTGTCATTCTCTGCATATTACAAGTTTTCAGATATACCAAGATAACAAACAGGGTTTATATTACCTATGTGTGTGTGTTATATATATATATATCTCTCTCTCTTTTGTCTGCGTTCACCAAAGTTTCTCGGTTCGATGCAGCTCTCTGGAACTCTGCTGGATCTTTCACAGCAGTCAGTCAACAGCCAAGTTTCACTTGGTCACTGCACAGGTCACTTTCAAAGTAAAAAGCTTTTGACACCAGAATCTTCATTCCAGGGTCGGGTGGGTTCTGGGCCCACAAGGCTACAAGCCATGTTCACATCTCAACAATTCAAGAGATAGGGAGCCATCTCTCTTTTGTCTGCGTTCACCAAAGTTTCTCGGTTCGATGCAGCTCTCTGGAACTCTGCTGGATCTTTCACAGCAGTCAGTCAACAGCCAAGTTTCACTTGGTCACTGCACAGGTCACTTTCAAAGTAAAAAGCTTTTGACACCAGAATCTTCATTCCGCTCTCTCAGTACTGCTCTGCAAGAAAAGCACGCTGCAGAGAACCGACCAACAACTCTTATCATAGACAAACAGGATCTGCCGTGCAGCTGGAGGCAGTTCATGAACAAGTAGTTGTGCAGATACTTCTTGCAAATAGAATTCTAATGTCCGGTTCCTTGCCCATCTGCCACGCCAAGCCACCCATTGCACGTCCTCTGAGGACAGCTGGTGTCGCACCTCGGACGTGTTGCATGTGGGGGATCTGAAGCTTTTTCATAATGGCGTTCCACTGTCGCCGAAACATGCTCATAGTGCCATCAAACAGCTTTGCAGTCATGGGCAATCGACCAAAGATTCTATCAATCACTGCAATCATTTTCAAGTCATCAATTCTGCCATGTTGACGCCGGGCGAACCTGGCTGTTTTAGGATCGCGGACATGAATGAAAAGAGAATGGCTATCATAGGCAGTATCCCTCGGAAGAACTAGATCCTTCCGTTGCAAGGCCAGCATCTCTGAGGGGTGCAACATAGCACCAAATCCAATCAAAACCAAGCCCAGCCATTGAAACCAGCCCCATAGTGCAGCAATGCAAACACCGGCTCTGATAGCTGTAGCCGGAAGCACAGCTCTGCAAGCTCCTGGTTCATGTTGCTGCCACTTCTTATCTATCTGCCAGGCTGGTCCTAGAAATGGCCTGAAGTGAGGAAAACGATCCTGAACTGCTGTAATTGCATAAACATAGAGATGCCTAGGTAAGCCACTCTCAAACAGGTGCATCCCATACGCCCTCAGGGCAAAAGCAGCGGTATCAGCAGCAGACATGATGCTGAAAGCAGTCTTTGGAAACTCAGTTGAAAGCCACCCCAGAAAAGCGTCATAGCACTTCTGCATGCGCACTGCAGTGACAGGGGCAAAACCAACACCGGGGTCCAAGGGTCCACGAGGCTTTGGAGGAAAACTTCCTCGTGGTCCAGGGTTCCTCTCGATGTCACCCCCTAGCAGCAGCAGAAACCGCAGCCACCGGGCAGCTAACGCCGGCACTCTGTTGGCAGCACAAACGATATCAAACCGGCGGCAATCGCCAGACTGCAGGTCTAAAAACCACAGTGGGAGCTCTTTGGTAGGGGCTAGCACATCTTTATCACGGGATGGTTCATCTGCTCTGTTGTCCTGAGATCGACAATGCAAGCAACCGGGATAAAGGTTTCCTCCAAGTACATAAGCTAGGCTCCCTTGCAAAATGCGACTGATTGCGAATGATGATGACCTACCTTTAGCTGTTGCACCGATAGTCACCCTACTATCAAGGATACCTACTACACGGGAATTAGGCTGACTTTTTGCAAGACTTTTCATCCATGATTCCATGATTTGTAGGTACGTGACTCGTTAACATTGATATGACCTGAACGCCTGAACCGATATCTGAAACATTCCTTGAACACAAGTGAATCACACAATTCACCAACCCAATCGGGATCCTCAAACCACTGACGCTCTGGATAGGGCGTCTCAGCAAGAACACTGGCGGCAGCACTGCCACTGGCTGGGTCTAGACCGAACTCTTGCAGCGTGGCTCTACGAGCTGCTGGTTCAATGACACCTGCACCTCCACGTTTTGCTATCATGGCCCCGCTGGCCATCCGAGTCACCAGTCCCAGAGGGTAGGCTCCTGAAAAGCCGGAGACAGCTTCACCTACAACAGGTTCTCGGCCATACACCGCCTGACAGGACGGCCGGCACATGGAGTCAAATTCTCTGATATTGCTGTGAGTGAAGGTGCCTTGAACAACAAAATGGTGACCCTTGTTTGGGCATTTGCAACATGACTCCAGCTCAACCAACCAAGGTTTGTTATGCAACCACTTAGAGGGTTTCATGAATCCCGATCCAAAATGACAAAAGCAAAACCGGGTAATGATACAACCAAGTCGAATGAGTGTCAGGTAAATGTGCATGTGAAACAAGCATGAACTACCGGGCTGTTCGACGCTGATGTAAGACCCTCCGAGAATAGCCAGAACCAAGATAATACCGGTTCTCTGGGCAAGGGTATTATGGAGTTTAGTGAATGGGTCTAGGGGATTGAAACCATAGGGTTGATTTTTAGATCTGACACGAGGGCGCCTAAGTGTCCCATAGCTGAGACAAGGAACTCCGGCATGCCATTCCCTGATAACCCGTCGGAGGGCTAAAGCAGCTACTTCACGAAACACCGCCAGGCTGGTCAAATCCATGCACCGGAGCCGGCGACCATCAGTATCAATCCCATCGTGCACACTCAATCCCATGGCAGCATGGGCGTCGCTCCAATTACCGGTCCCCCGGAAAAGTTCTATAGAGTCATATAAAAAACCCTCAGTCAAAGTGGAAATAGGAGTGCAAAACTTTTTGAAAGCTGAACTTAGTTGCATAGGGTCCCCAAACTGGTTCCCTTCATGGTCAATCCCTTTTTCAGAGAGGATGCAGGATATCGGACTCTCAAGTCTGGTATAAAAGCCCTTCTGCTCGCTATGGCGCCACAATTCCTTAGTGACTTCACTACCTACTTCAGCTTTGCAAACGGCACCGCCCCAGGGGCTGGCATCTGTAGTGTACAGAAAAGGGGAGTGGAACACCCTCAGGTCGCTGTGGGCCATCGGAGCGAGCATGGAAATCATCTGCAGCTCATTCAAGGATTGTCTGGATAAACAAAAAATCTCATGTTTGGGTCGTCCCTGTCCATCTTTGAAGACAGCATCCAGAACAGAAAATAAGACCCGTCGGAAAAGTAAAGCATGAACCCAACATCCTAGTATGATAGAAAGCAGGTGCGGTGTGCAAGTACCAAGTCCTACAACCCTCATGGTTAGAGCTGCCAATACAGATAACCGATCTCGGGGTGCACTTGCAATGCCACGGTCCCCATCAAAATCACAACCAAGAGTGGTGGTTTGCAGACAGTTGCGTCTGCGTTTTTTCTCCTGCTGAATCAAGCCAACCCTTTGATAAGCTACTTCTGAAGCTTTGAATACTTGGGTGTCCCTGAGTTCGGGGCGAAGCTTGAAAGCCTCTCGGTTCACCCTTTGAAGAGACACATGATCATCGATGGCTAGTAACTCAATGAAATCACCCCGTGGAACCGGAAACCGATACCGAAGGACCTCGGTGGGAATCATAGACCCGCAGTATTGTCTCAAAACTTCAGCATGAGCCGCCTGGGCAATCTCAACAGCTAAGTTATCTCCCATAGCCAAGGTATTGAGGGAAATGAGTACATGCTCCGAGTCCCAAAACCGTGATTCAAAACACTTCAGGTGGGAAACTTCATGAGGCTTGAATCGAACGCGTATACAATTCCTAAGGGCTCTGGCACGACTGATCTGGAAAGTATAGTAAAAATCGGTAAGGTCATCAGCATTAACCCTAAAAACATCTTCGGGTCCTAGGTGCAATAGTCCCAGCATGGCGCCAGGGGCCAGACTTTTAGTGGCCTCACTAATGGTGTGCATCCTACTGTTTATGGCCTTAGGGTTAATGATAAGCCTGTCGAATTCACTATCTTTGGGAACACAAAATAGTCCGACAGCTTCGTGCCAATCTTTTTCTTTAGAATCAAATAACCGACAAGCCCCGAGGTCATCCCATTTAGTAGCAAGTTTAAGGAGTTCATGTTTGTCACAAAAAACCTTACCGGGGATACTTCGGGGCCAATTAGTTTCGGGGATTCTAAGGTTTCAGGATCCTCATAGGCTGCGCGAACCAGGGGGTTCGCTAAGAAGGGTTTCGGGTCGAAACTAGGCGGATTCTTCCATTTTACTCTGTCGGCAATGACAGGTCGAGATCCGCTGTCAGGATCACTGCTTCGAGCAACCCCTTCAAATGAGCATTGATGCTCTGGCTGGGCATGACGGCTGGAAACCCACCCTTGACTCTCATAGCACGGCTCGGCCGGAGGGCCACCAAGGTGCCGGGTTTCATCAGCTGGGTTATATTGTGAGATCTTAGAATGGAGATGTTCGAACATCGTTGCAAGGTCCTGCAACCCCAAGCACTGGGGGAGTTCCTGGATTTGATTAATTACACCCTGAAATTTCTCATGAGCCCTCCCCAGATCATCGGCAGAAAAGTCAGCAGCGCAAAGAAAATGAGTGATCTTTGCCTCCAGTCTTTCAAGGATCTGGTGTTGCTGATCGCTAATTACACTACCAAGCCTAGCATTCTTAGGAGCTACCAGGGGATGCCCCAGGGTCTCCCAATTCAAGCTGGCCACAAGCAGTTGCAAAACGCGGGCTCTGGTCTCCAAGAAGCGCTTCCGCCGACGACGGCGAATGCCAGGGTGCTTGCAACCCGACCAACTCCACCTAGGTGGGGGCACAGGCCAAAGGGGTGGTGCAGGACCGCCCTGTACAGTGCAGACTTCCATGGGCTTCAGGCTAGATCGGGCAAAATGGCCTAAAGCAGTATGGCTATTGAAAAAACTCCTACAAACATTCTGCATGATTTTAATTACGGAGAGGGAAGAAGAAGTGCCACTAAGATCAGGATAAAGGTCATCCCCGAGGGAGGTATTAGAACAATGATCCCATTTATCATTATCGTCACCCGGGGACTTACCTCCTAACTTATTATGACACTGATGCAAGACACTGGAAGCATCAGCACTGCTCACGGTGGCAGCACTGGGAAGTTGGCTGGAGACTGCAGTCACGCCTCCGAGTCCTTCGCATCGGCTTCGTTCCCTTTCCCCTTGCCTTTCGGGTTCTTCTTTTTGGGTGTTTTGGTCTTTGTGCTGGGCTTGTCTGACTCCGGATCTGCATCCGGCAGGGCCCCGGGCTTCTTCTTGCCAACCTGCTCCATCCGGCTTTCCATAAAGTCCAAATCCCGGAGGTACGCCAAATTGGCGCTGACCCACACTGGGTTGGCCAACCGGCTGAATGGTTTCAGCCCTGGCTTCTTGCGGTGGGAGAAGTGAACCTGGTGATTGGGTTCGGCTAGTCCTGTCAATAACCAGCCTAACTGTAACTTTCCTTGGTCTAGGGCCACCTGTTCTATGAACATGAGCATGATCCCTAGAAACCCCAGCATCTCCTGGTTCTGAGACTGGAAAGCCACTGCCCAACCCTCCGCGGCCAGAGTTGCCACATGACAGAGCAGTCGATGATCTGCTAAGGGTATTCGCCGCTCGATGTAGCGCCGCATCACCGACCCATCCTCGCGACTGCTCTCCATGCCAAGCTCGGTCAGCGCGTTCTTGCGGACCGCTGACGCCACCATGGTGAGATCCGTGGTCGCCCGGCAGTAGGCTTCTCTCGCGATGCATCCCTTGACGCCTGCGGAGCTGCTGCCGCTTGCGTTGTCCGGGCCGGCCAGGGCGCCCAGCACTGGATCGCTGGGCTTGCTGCCGATCAGCTTCTGGAGCAGGATAGCATTCTGCTGCAGCTGCGACACCAATAGATGAGACAAAGCCCCACCGCCCAGCTGCAGGTCTTCGAGAGGCGCCAGATCTGGCTCCGCAGCTTCCTTCTCTATCTCGGCCTGAAGCCCATCCTGAGTTGCTGCAATGGTCGCGGGATCTAGACCGCGGCGCTGCTCGTGTCGACCAGTGCGCGGCGGCGGATTGCCCGCCATACTCACCAGCTTGCCCATCTCGGTTGCAGCCACTGAACCAGTTCTGTTGGCCTTGAACAACGCGGGAGTCTTGCCATAGGTCTCGACAGTGCGCTGAGGAGGAAGAGCTGTCTTGGGCTGAGCACGGGCGGCTGCTAGTTCTGCTTCCAAGGTGCGGATCCGCTCCTGGAGCTCCTCGCTCGCAGCCGGAGGAGTGGGGCAAGGGTCCCCGTCGATGTCCTCCTCTTCGGCTGTTGCATACTCCTGGGCCGTCTCTTCTGCCATTCCTGACAGCACCCAAGCGGCCGCCAGATCCAGAGCCTGCTGAGCATGCGGTCGCCCCTTTTCCTCTCCCACTGCGAAGCCCAGGAAGGTGGCCTGTTTCAAAGCCTGACCTCGCAGAGCAGTCAAAGGGGTGAATTGTCCAGCGCAACCCCAACCGAGGTCGGCTAACACTGCCGGGGCTTCCCCAAGGGCTCGACCTCGCTGAGTGAGCACCTGCACAGCACAGTCGGAGAACATGGGCTCTTCGGAGAGGAGGCAGGCCTGTTGCAAAGCCTGACGCAAATCTTCTTCTGCGGCACAAATGACCATGAACCCATTGGCTCGAGTTCTCACCAGATGAAACAGCCCCCAATGAGGATGCCCTTCTGGATCTGTTCCAAGGGAAAGCATCAAAACTGGTAGAGCTCTTGGTGGATCGATGCTGCCGGCCAGCTATACAATGCCAACAGCCGTCATGCCTGCCGTCAGGGCAGACGCGGAGGCCATGGTCGGCCTGCACCAACCAGGTACGCCTCGATCTCCGCTTGAGTCGCGAAGCCGTGGCTGATTCCCTCAGAATAGAACTCACCGAGCGAGTTCTTGACGAGATCGATATACTTGCTGTAATCAGGGGTCCAAAACCCTTCAAGATATTGGGGGCACCTCAAACAAATGTAACAGGAGTTCCTAAAAGGAGTTGAATCACTGGCACCAGTTTGATCAGGAAAAACGTGTCCCTCCAGCCCGTAGCGACCCACCACACCAGCTTTGAAGGCTCGTCCAAGGCGAGCTTGAGGAGACCAGGTGATGTGGGAAGATCGCAGCCTGGTCAACAAATAGTCCAAAAACCTCACTGGGAGCGCTGCCAATTCCGCAGGGCCCTGAGCAGCCAAAGCACGAGTGCAGAGAGCGCGGCCAACTGGATCGTGGTCCAACACGTACCTAGGCTCAGTGGGTGGCTCAGCAGGACCACTCCTCACACCGCCAGCAGCAGATCCAGTTAGGTATCCACCACCAGCTAGGGGGCGCGCAGTAATAGTGATCTGCAGCCCAGCCAGTTGCACAGTGATCTCCTCCACGTCAGAGGCCCCACCGTTTTGCATCCACTAGGATCGGTACTCTGCCAAACAGTCCAGGCTCTCTCACGAACCGGGGGACTCTGAAGAGAATTGATCAGCGCCCTCAGCACTACCAGACACGATGAGCGGCAAGCAGCTGAAGTGATAAGCAAAGTAGCTACAGCCCCCACCAAACAGCCCAGCAGGAAGGTGCAAAGGATCGCTAGGCAAATGGCACCCCAAGGGATACTGGGACAAGACGAGGGGCTAAAGAGGTAGCGGGACTCTCTGAGGACCTCGCTTACCCAGAATCCTATGCTCATGAACCCACAAGGCTACAAGCCATGTTCACATCTCAACAATTCAAGAGATAGGGAGCCATATGTATGTGTGTCTTGAAGGACATGATTCAAGAGGCTTTGAGGTGGGTACCACATATATATATATATATACACGTATTACAAATAATACGTACTCTAATAGGATCCTAATATGGATGTACAGTATATGCTATTACATAATCCGTACATATTCTAAGTACTAATATACCCAATTTCATAAACCTTCATTGGGGATGAGCAGTCAAGGTACCAAGGAATGGCGCCAAAAAGGCCCTGGCCCACCAAGCAAAGGAAGGTGGGTTTGGCAAAGTAACTTCCTTGGCACTGCCCAGTGGGTCCAGTTGAGCGATGAGAGTTTCATGGGATGAAGGGAGATCTATCAACGTTGGCTCTGGAGATGATGGAAACAATCAACGAATCTCCCAGCAACCGGTAAGAACCCGTGTCAGCGAGTTCTTGTTAATCCTGGAGAAAAAAATGATGATAAAACATCAAAAGTGTCCAGAAATGGGCTCGAAACCACAAGTGTACATGCCAAAAAAAAACACGAAAAAGTGAATCTGGAACTGCGGGATCGTTAGAAACTACTCAATGGCTACAATAGGACCCGTGGAAGATTTTTCCATATATATATATAAATATATGCATATCAATGAATATGTGCATATATATATAATGACCATTGATTGTTACTTAAAATCCCAGTGACTGTCGTCGTCGTCGTCATCATCATCATCATCATCATCATTCATCATTGTTACTATATCATTGTTGTCATCATCACCATTATCAACATCAACATCATCATCCATCAGTGTGACTATATTAGTGTCGTCATCATCACCATTGTCAACATCAACATCATCATCCATCAGTGTTACTATATCATTGTCGTCATCATCACCATTATCAACATCAACATCATCATCCATCAGTGTTACTATATCATTGTTGTCATCATCACCATTATCAACATCAACATCATCATCCATCAGTGTGACTATATTAGTGTCGTCATCATCACCATTATCAACAGCAACATCATCATCAATCAGTGTCACTATATCATTGTCGTCATCATCGCCATTATCAACATCAACATCATCATCCATCAGTGTTACTATATAATTGTCATCATCACCATTACCAACATCAACATCATCATCCATCAGTGTTACTATATCATTGTCGTCATCATCACCATTGTCAACATCAACATCATCATCCATCAGTGTCACTATATCATTGTCATCATCGCCATTATCAACATCAACATCACCATCCATCAGTGTCATTATATCATTGTCATCATCACCATTATCAACATCAACATCATCATCCATCAGTGTTACTATATCATTGTCATCATCACCTTTATCAACATCAACATCATCATCCATCAGTGTCACTATATCGTCCTCTTTAATCTCATCTCCCTGATGGTAGATACCCCCCTAGACCTCGCTTCTGCGTATTGGATCTATCCATTCTGTGTCCCATGAAATGTCTGTCATAGGAAAACAGAGAGGGGATAGGATTTTCTTGGGATTTCCCAAATTAGTGTCAATGTTTGTTGCTGAATAGTAATGGTTTAGAATGGGTTAATGGGTTGTATAAAATTAGGTTAAAAATGGTTTAGTGTCAATATAATCCATGATCAACCCATTTTTAACCCATTCTAACCATTGTTGACTAGTATCATTAGCCATGACTAAATAGTACGAACCAGTATCAACGAGTATCAACCCATTATTAGCCACTATTAGCCATGGCAAACAATTACGAACCCATTGCAAACCTACTATTAACCATTATTAACCATGACTAACTATGACTAACTATTATTAACCACTATTATCCATTACTAACCAGTATTAGCCACAATTTTATTGTCAACTAGTAACTAGTCACCCCATCATTCATCCCTCAAGATGCCCAATTATTAAAAAAAACAGTATCAACAGTATCATTTAGGAATCTAGTATTAACCCTATGATTAACACCTATATTGACCATTACTGGTTGGTGGTTGAGCCTACCCCTCTGAAAAATATGACTTCGTCAGTTGGGATGATGACATTCCCAACTGGAAAGTCATAAAATTCCATGGTTCCAAAGCACCAACCAGATATTGACCATTATAAACATTATAACTACCCTCTGCTAATTTAACATAGCGAACTGGAAAATCACCATTTCATATGGGAAAATCCACTATTTCTATGGGCCATGTTCAATAGCTATGTTAGTCATTACCAGAGCCATCTGGTTATTTAACATAGCCATGGAAAATGGCCCATTTATAGATGGTTTACCTGGGTTTACCTATTCAAAATGGTGATTTTCCATGGCTATGTTAGTCATTACCAGAGGGTAACCCACGAACTCCGTTTCCAAGGCTCCAAGTTTCCTCAGCTCCTCCTTGGCGCCGTCGCAGCCCCGTCGCTTGCTGCCCGGCTCCCAGGTCTTCTCCCGACGCGCTTCGTGCATGAAGACCTGACAAAGGTCGGGTCTAACCCTGGAAATCACGGGTGAATGGGTGAAGAATGCCCTAAAAAGATGGCGCAAAATCATGGTTAATATATATAGAGAGAGAGAGAATCTGGATGAATGGTGAAGAATGGGGAATATTCCACATATAACTAGGGGATACTAGGGGTATACTGGGGTATGATGTCCACTTACTAAATATAATATTATTGTTGGTTGCTAATTTAACGTAGCTATATATGGAAAATAAATCACCATTGTTAAGTTCGGTAAATCCTCATGATTGTCGTATCTCCATGTACTAGTATCTCCCACCTTGATCAACATGGAGGTGAAGATCGGAAAGCTACCAATCATCACGAAGGCCACACGCCAGCCCTGTAATCCGAAGATCGTGGCATGGGACATGGGTGTGCCAATCATTGCCACGGCCATCATGCCCAAGGTGACACATAGCTGAATGTAGCCTCCAACTTTTATGGCAGGTTTTATGGGATTTAATGGGCTTTAATGGGCATTTTTATAAAAATCATCCATGCCAAATCCCAGACTGAAACGATAACCTGGCTGACTTCACGTGAGTTTATTGATGATTCATCCAGAAGTGGATCGGCTCAAATGGATCCAAACATCACGTCTTGATTGGGATAACTTGGGGCTAAACATATACAGATAATTATATATGGTACAGTAATCTTGTACATACAAACGTTGTTTGTCTCAAGAAGAAAAGCATCCATGCACTTTGGCAAACGTCCCACATGTTTGTGCGGTTCACGTCTCTTAAAATCCAATATCCAACCAAAAACCAGACTTCCAAAAATCCAATGATAAACATATACCATACATATACCCAACTTTAGGGCAAAAAAACAACTCCAAAATCGATGAAAACATGGAAGAAAACCGCCAGAGAGGGGCCATAGATCCTCCCGCGGGAGGTCTCCGAGGTGGTGCCCGCCACCAGCCCCACGCACAACGGCTTCAAGCTGGCAAGCATGGCGCCATTCACCACACGCAACAGCAGCATCCAACTGAAGCCGGTGGTAAACGAGAGCATCACGGTGCTTAGGCCCTGGAGAAAGGTGAAGTTTCTAAGAATTGATGAAAAAAAATGCGAGAACAGCACAGCATTGGATGAAGTTGGGTTGAATTGGATGATTTCTAGTTCTTTTTGATGATTCTGTTATATTATATATATATATATATATGTATTATGTATGTATTCATTTATTCTTATCCTATAATTATCCGATCATTTTAGATTGGATTATTTGTAGGATTATTTTGGACAGTATTGGTAAAACTCGAAATTGAAGCCCAGTCTTACCTGTCCTTTTAGGGAATTTCATACATGCTGTCTCTCCTCAACTTTAAGTCTACAGATTTCATCCATGTTCATCCTCCATGTCCAGCCTGGAAAAAGGCTCCAAGGGACAGCAAGGTTTTGCGTCGGATCACTCTCCTGTCTGCCAAGACACCCCAAATCGGCGCAGCCAAAGCTTGTGCCACTGCTTGCGCCAGGGTAAGGACTGACAGATCGGTCAGTCTCAGTCCCAAGTCCTCCTGAAGGGCGTAGTTCACGGCAGGAAGTAGACCTGCATCCATTCCTTCAATCGCACTGATGCAACAAAGCTGTAGGATCATCATGGTAGGAGGCGATTTTTCCTCCTGCAGTCATCATCCCGCCCAGAATCACCAGCTATCCCAACTTAAGGGAGGCTTGTAACCCTGGTTTCGGTTGCAACCCTGGCTGCCATAAATCTACCATGACTGGGAATGGCAAACATAGCACCCATTATCACCCATTTATGGTGATGACTTGGGGTTAAGGTTTATCATTGGGTTTACCACATTAATATACATTAATAAATACTCATTATACTTAATAATTACTCATTGATTATACCCCCCCTTTTTTCAGCTCAACGCTTTCATTGAAAAATCCTCATTTTATTGACAGTCCTCGACTTTCTCATCCGAATCCGACAGGCCCGACAGGCCCGAGCGGTCTCCATTCTTCAACGGCACTCTCCGCGACATCGCCGCGGGGGACTCCGGGCGCTGTTGTCCTCGGCACCGTTTTTGATTTTTTTCGAGCCAATGGCTACGGGGCTACGCCACACTTCGACGGAAAAAACAAAAGTGTTCTGTTTCAGATCCGGATAGAACGTGTGTCATCTTAAAATATGGATATATGTATATACATATATTATATAGTTATATATATATATAAAGGTCAATGATCATATATCATCTTTCTTGTCTTCAACATTTCTCATCATCTGGGGCTTTCCGACCACGGGGGTCACAAATCCACAGGTCCTCTGGTGGCGCAGCTCCTGAGTCGACCATTCCACCAAGAGATCAATGAAGCTCTGGGAAATGTCACAAAAATGGTGGGTATTTTTTTGGTGAATTTTGCCAAGAACTCATCATGATGATTGAAATGCAATAAACCCATCCTCTTCATATGAAATATGACTAATCCTCCAACCCAAAGGAGACCCTGGTGAAATGCATCGAATCTATTCATCGGACCATAGGGGACTCATATGGGGGGTGCTTCACTGAAAATTGGCTGCTCGTTCTTGATCTTTTGGAGCTTCGAAAGCCATTTTGATCCACGGCCAAGTGAGCTATCCCAAAATTCAGGACCAAACCACACAAAGGTCTGTCTGAAAATGGGCTATCCCCCATTTTATTCACTGGGCTTTTCAGTACATATATGCCCCCATGTTCAATGATTATGCAATGGATTCTTGGTGGATTTTCCCATGGCTCCAAGTTACTCCCGCAGGCGGCAGCTAAGACTCGCACGGCACCATTCATGGTCTTCGCACGTCACGCGGCCGCGCATTGAAAAACACCCCAGATCTGTTGCACTACTGTGGAGATCTGATCCGCAACAAACTTGCCAAACATGACTGGTTGGTGGTTGAGCCACCCGTCTGAAAAATGATGGACTTCGTCAGTTGGGCTCATTCTTCTCAATATATGGGAAAATAAAATTCCATGGTTCCAAACCACCAACCAGATGAATTTCTTCAACCTGCAAAAAGTGATCAATAAAAGCTGGTGCATCGCAGGTGATAAATGCAATTAGTGGGGAATTGCCGACCATGAAGCTGGAACCATTCAACAAGCTGCAGCATTTAGGCAGCCCCACAATAGATTGCATCAAAGCTGGCAAACCAGGCATATCTTCTGGCTACATGGAAGATCATGGAAGTGCACAATGAATATTGAACAAAAAGTCCTTCCGCAGTTATATGTAATCATTATATATATATATACACATATGCGTTGACAGATATATATATATATGTATATATATATATACGTATTATATTTATATATAGTTGTTATATGTTATTATATAGTTATATATATAGTTATTTTATGTTATTATATATATATATTATATAGCTATATATATAATTGTATTTACATGCAAATTCTAGATAAGAATCTATATATTAATTATATAGATATATTATGTGTTTATACTCATTATTGATCTTTGAATGCCTATTTAACTATAATTATATCAATATCTATAAATGTCTCGCCAACAGAGGTGCGGTCCCTGGCCGGCGCGTACCGCGGCATGGCCGCGCTTCGCCGTGGAGGTGCTCCACTGGCATGTTGGACACATCCCGGCCCTTTTTTTTAAAAATGTGGAAAGCTCGCCGTTTCAGAAACTTCTGTTGATATATAGTTAATGATATAATTATAGTAAATGGATATCAGTTAATGGATGATAGTTAACATGATAACTGTGGATGCTGTTTGAAACGGATCTTGATGGGGCAACATGTCCAAACAATCCACTGAGAAAAAGTCAGAGTGTCCAATGTGTCCAAAATCCAAAATCCAAAGTCCATGTATAGTAGTTGGTTAATTCCCATGAACCATGGATTATGCTAATCATCAAGTTCATGGATTATGATACCCTCTGGTCAAAAAAAACATGGCTATGGAAATTTGCCCATTTACAGCATTTACAGATGATTTTCCCAGCTATAAACCTCCATTTACTGTAATTATAAGGAATTTTCCAGTTCGCTATGTTAGTCATAACCAGATGGTAATCATGGATATGATTTAACCAGATGGTAATCATCATGGATATGATTGATATATGATTGATATGATCATGGATAAGTTCGATTGGTTCCAGGGGGACGACCCGTTTCTCCCGTTTATGAGTTCGCCAAGTTGACAAAAAATCACTTGGTTAACTCTTGGGTTTGTGGGGGATACGACAAACTCGTATTCATGGGTTGAAAAAACCAACAAACATCACTGGGGTGGTGTTTCACCATATAAGTGTAGTGTGCTTTTCCAAGTATTTCACCATGTTTTATCAACTATATCCCATCTTTTGATACTTCAAACCCCTCTGAATGATGTTTGATAAATCAACTATAAAAAAAAAAACAACTTAAATTTCTAAATCCCCTAGTTTCCCTTTATTTGTCAGAGCTGCTGGTAAAAACACTACCGTTATATAATCTGATCATCAACAGGGCTGGACCCAGATCCGCCACTGTCCCACACTTCGCACCCTCCAGCACCCCATCTTGGCATCGGAGGGGCACCCCTCGCCTAGGGCAAGGTGGATAGCTGGGAAAATCATCGAACTATTGCTAGGGAATTTGCGATTGCTATGTTTGATTCTGGAGGGTGAGTGCGTTTATAACATTTAGAACCAGGTGAATTCTATGGTTTATGGTAGAGACATATAATTATAGTATAGTTGATGGGCGTTATAAACCAACTGATAACACTTGGGGGCACCTTGCAAATATATCCAGCAACAAATCCCTGAAAGCGCGCTGTCTATCATGAAATATCTATGTACTGTAATATTTTGATATCTGGGGAGTGGTCTCTTCAAACTAAGTCTGGGAATAACAAAACCAACTATCGTTGTTGCAGATGTTTACGAGAATTGGGACGGCCAAATATCAAGTTGGCAACTCTGGAGGAACAACGATGTCGCTGTGGGTCCAACTAGTAGAGATACCACAATGGAATCGGTTGCTGCCCCGTTGAGGTGCTCACAGCCCGGATGGCTTGCCGGAAGGATTTACCTGGGCGCGTTTAGTGATGGCGATGATGACCGAAAGGAAGGGATATTATATGATATACTGATATACATATATATATAACCAACTGTATCATACTATGTATATATATATATATCCAAGGTGGGTTTGTCTTAAGGTGAATACCATTAGAACGGAGAGCATGATGATAATCCACTGAATCTGGGGGTGTTCCGAAGTTCCCCTAGGTTTTGAGACAACCCCAGGTTGTCTTGGAAGTTAGAATCATATAATTATATAACCACCCCGTGATGTGTCAGACCATTTCATCCTAAACTTGTCTGATGGCGTAAGGTTCCTACATCAGCTGCCATTGTCTTTCCTTGCCGCCCAAGATGCTTTCTTCCCGCCAGTGAGAGTTCAAGGGCCTCGACCGTGGTGGCGGATGCTGGAGAATGAACTGGCAAACGTTCAAGCTCCAACCAACTGGTTGCAACACACAAAATTGAATCGGGGTTACTCCATCAAAAATTGATCCAAACAATGTACCAAAGGTCCACTAGAAAACCATAAAAAACCATTAAAAGAACCATTAGAATCCCATAAGAATCCATTAAATCACCATAAAATCCCATAAAATCCCATAAAATCCCATGAAAAAAAACTATTAGAATCCCATATTCCTGTCTCCTGCCATGGCTGGGCTTCCCTGGCTGCTGTCCACACAGTGGCCCGGGCGCTCCCTCGAGTGAACCAGGATCCCAAAGATAGATGAATATTGAATAGGTATAATGTGGTTAAAACAATGTCATAAACCATCCATTTGGGAGTGTTAAACATAGCATCTATAAAAATGGTGAAATTGAGGATGGTTTATTATTGTTTTACCAACATATTATACCTATTCCCATCCCCCTAATGTTAAACACACACACACACAAAATGGTCCCAATAAAATGTGGAAATTCCTACTAAACCATGGTTTCGAAACCGGGGTGTTTTTTTAGGGGGAAGGGATTAGGTACAGATGAATTACCAGATACTGTGTCTTTAAACTGTTCATCTATGATTTTCACCGATGTTTTGATTGGATGAATAGCTTACATGTATTTGTGCATACATAGATGTAAATACATATCATATCTACATATGATATATCTCAGAGCCATGAAAAATACCCATATCCTATCTCATAATACGGCTTGCTTCGTAAATATTCCTACGATGGGTGAGTTCATAATCCCCACAAGACCAGTTAGTAGAACCCCCTTGTTGTTCACCGATCAACATGATCAACATAGATGCGGATTACTAAGACCCTAGATTAAACATACAAAAAGATGTGGAAAGCCCATGGTTTCTGTAGGAAAATAGATGAAATTCGTCTACAAACGCTTGATTTTCCACATTTTTTTTCTTATTTTTGTATGTTTACCCTAGGATATATCTCACATTGGCCATGATGGCTGGACCATTTCTATTACCACAAGCAATGGATCCCGGTTTGTAAAGATTCCTGGAGCACATAGAATATAGAAAGCATTCAAAAAAAACACGAAAATTGGGATATCTTTGAACATTCCATATTCATCCATATTCTATCTACTTCAGGATGATTATATATAGTAAGCCCCAAAAAATAGTATGAAACGTCATTTATCACTACTGTTTATCTATAGATAGTAGGATCTTACTTTTCTGCAACTTCACTTGGGGGTTGCTCTCTCTGTCTGTACATATATATATATATATATATACCGTATATATACTAGATATACCAGTTACCTCCATTTATAGGTTCATATAGATAATGTATATCATGGTTTCTTCTGCTGGGAAACAAACCCTAAACCCTCTGGTCAATCCCTGAGGATGCCGACGCGACGTCCTTTCCTGATGGAAATCGCCATGGTTCATATAGGTACTCCCTGGTAAACTAACAGAACTATTGAAAATTGCCATAGAAATAGTGGATTTACCCATGAATAGCATGGTGATTTTCCATAGTTATATAAGTTATATATGTTAAATTACCAGAGGGTAAATCAACTATTAGAATGGCTACTTTCACTAATGGTGACATGGTATACTAATGGTGTATGGTCATCCCATGGGAATTCAAACATGACCAGGGTAGACTTCAATCCCAATTTTGGTTCATGACCATCCCGGTTGTTTCCGGGAAAACACCCCATGTGTTTTGGCCATCTCAACATGGCAAAAAACATGCAAAAACCCTGTAGTTCACATCATTCAATAGCTGGGATCATTCAAATTTATGGATGTTCATCCCTGGAAATATGTCGAAATTAAGGGTATTACAGTACGATCATGAAACCCCCATTCAACAATATCAAAACGTATTCTGAAAGCCCCATGGTTAAATCATGCTGCTTGGCAGTGCAGTTCCAGTGAACTGTTCTTGCATATATCACCATAGTTATGGGGGGCCCCCATATGCCAACAAACATGGGGGTTTTTAATATCATGGTTATATTCATGAGTAACCATGAAAATTGTAGGTACAGGGGCCCCATATCCTGTTATAAACATGGGGCTAAAAATCCCATAGTCATATCATGCTAGAAATCCATTCAGAACCATTGAAATAGAGGTCTGAGATCTATCATCATAGAGAAACTACGGGGTTATGCCATGTTCTATCGCAACTTATGGATACTTATGGATACCTATAACCATCCCATGGTATTCTACCCATCGAATTTGCAAAAAAACGCGGCGCCTCGGCCCGGATTGTCCAGCGCCCACGGCACTACCCACCACCGTGCCACTGGAACCACCCTGCACAGGTTCATGGCAAAACATTGCGCAAAACTGTGGGTTTTTGGCATCGGGTGTTTACATTGTTTGTGGTGTGTTTATAGTATGTTTATAGTATGTTTTCCGTGTTTTTATTGTTGTTTATATGTTTTATTGCATGGTTTTTGTAATTTTGTTCACATGGTTTTTTCATGGGTAAACGATGATTAAAGACAGTTGATGGTTGAAGAAGGTTTCACCCATGAAAATAATAATTGTCATCTCAACTCAGTTTCTTGTAGGTCATGTATCCCTGTTATCCCATTTTGTTTGGTTGAAATACCCAACACCATCTCAACTCAGTTTCTAGTCATATACACATGTTATCCCAATTTATACGATTTTTCTTAGTTACTCTTTGGTAGTCTACCACAAGTATAGAAAATCACCATTAAAAGTTAAAATGATAGCTAGCTAGCCAATTGTCGCAAACTGTAACAAATTACCGTACCACAATCCATCCAGAAGAGCATCAAATGGCTTCACATATTTTCCATACGGTAAAGGTTACCCCCCAAAAAATGGATGGTTCCTTTAACTAACATCAGCGGAGATCATGGAACCCCCCAAACATCATGGCTATGGTGAAATATATGGCTGGTCAAAACCCTGGTAGCCTAACATCGAGATAGGTGGTTGATCGTCATCCCCCTAAATCATAGTATTCAAGGTGTTAACCCCCCAAAACCTGCTTTGTGAAATCAACACTGCCCCGGTGGTAGTATCAAACAATTGGAAAAGGACATCTATGGCTGAAATCCAAATCCCCGAAACAAAGCGGGCATCATTTTCCAAATCCAAACATCATTCTTGGTTACCCTAGGGTATACTAACATAGATGTGGAAAATCACCATTTTCTATGGCTAAATCATCTATTTCTTTGGGCCATGGTTTCCACATTTATGTAAACGTTTACCCCAGGGTCGTTTTCACATTTTAGATCATTTAAGATCGGGATTTTCCATCACAAAAACCATCCAGCTAGTGGGGTATGTCCATCCCGCTCGCCGGTGTCTACTTCGTCTCTTCGTCCGCCTCCATAAACAGCCGCTGTTTCTGAGCTAAGAAGACAGGCCGTTTCTGGCGGCGTGCTGACGGAGCACCAACGATGGGGATATGTTGGGGATCTAATATACTGTGGATATACATTTAGATACATACATACGGATATATATATATATATATACATATGTATATATATACATTGCATTGCATTGCATTGCATTGCATTACAATGCATACAATCATAATTACATATATACATTGATGTGTATATATATACATATTACACGCATTTATTATGTATTTATACTTATTATATACTTATTCCATACTGAATAGTGAAGTATTGGTGATATATAGGCGACATTAAGCTGAAGAGCTCGGCCGGGCATTTCTTGTCCTTTCTGCAGTGAGGATGTAATTACTGATCATGGGATATGTCAATATAACTTATAATAACCATATATAAATTATAGATCAATCACCATATATAACCTATATAACTATAATCATACCCAACATCAACTTAAATAGGTTTGAACAAGAAAAACTGGAGATATGGTGATATCAGAGGGGGGAAAAATCACAAACACAATGGCTAATGTGGCCTGGATTCTATCGGTAGATTCCACGGCTATGCACAATACTTCACCAACAAGGACTGGAAGATAAATGTGGTATTTGAATATACAGTATATTGTGAATTTGTGTTTGGCCCATTGCCTGTAACATTGCCATTATTATATAGTTATTGCCATACAGTACTGAATATATATATATATACATATTGGCATACAGTACTTAAAATAGAGTACTTGCTGGCGTACTCAGTGGGACATGACATACGATACTGGTAATACGACCTAAAGGATAGTTCACAATTAACATTGTCAAACTGTGCAGTCAAAATAGTTATGGTTTCCACTGCTGAAATAGAGCATCAACTGGTATCAACCGCTCCATTTCTTGATTCATCCAACAAAAGATCGGAGGGGATCACATGTTCCATCATTTGGGTGACCACAAAAATCCACTTTGGGTCGGTTTTGGTCAAAAAAGAAGAACTGGGAATCCCCAGTTGGATCATGGGTTTTAATACGTACTGAAATGGTCATTTTGGTTTGGATGATGACTGGGGTAACCCCATGACTTAGGAAACTTCCAGAAACTCACAAGACCTGCCCAGACCGTCGGCACCTTGCGTACTTTGAGGCAAACGGCCTCGCATCAAATCCCCGTGGGCCAAGAAGGTTGTTTTTTTTGCTGGGAATACCATCCATATCATCCAAATGTTGGAAAACAAACCATCCGTAAAACAACGGCATCCAAATATAACAATGGTATCCCATGTAACATCCATAACTATAGTTTAATATCATTTAATATCCATAACTATGGTGTTTCGATAAAACAATCCTTCATCAAATGCTTGGATTTTCCAGCGCTGTCAACCAGATGGCTGGAGATCACTGGGAGATCTGGAGATCACCTATCGGTGAAAAATCTCCGCGTTTCGTTGGCATCAAAAAACTCTATGGTTTGATGATGAAATCCCCAATTCTGCTGGTTAAATCCTGCCTTTCTTGTGAAAGAACCACCTTCAAAAAAAGGCCCCGCCTGATGCTTTGCAATGCGGTCCATGTTGAAGGTTCGACCGCAAACCTGACCTTGGTCCGAGGTCAAGGGTTTTTTCCTCTTGGCAAAACATGTCAAAACTGGTAAGTAATAATATTCTATGATAATAATAAGAAGAATAAGCATAGAATGATAGAATTGATATCATAAGCAATAATAAGTCATACACCATTTGGTTATTTAACGTAGCGAACTGGAGAATCACCATGTTTAATAGATAAATCATAATGTTTATCCTCTATTTCCGGTGGCCATTTTCAATAGCTATGTTAAATTTCCACGAGGTAATAGTTATATATCGTTATGATTATGATTGGTTGTTTAAATTTAAACATTGTAGTTATTTATTATAGTGTTAGGTATCATTATGTCAGTATTAATTAGTATTGGATTATATAATGATCTGAGATATATCTGGGTAAAATATATAATATAATGACAGGATTGTAATGACTGCGTAGATTATGATACGTCCCGCGTACATATGAACACACCCAGAAACCATGGTGGATGTAGGGGTTGTAGTTGCCCGCATTTGGGACAATAGAATGGGAATGGGGATGTTTAATATGAATCGGGGTGTTTATGAGACCCCGAAATAAAGAGATCCAATACTAAACCAGGGGATCTACTGGTATGATCTAGGGTCTTTAGGGTGGTATGCGGCGGTATTGAATATATCATAATATTGAGGGGATGGAAATACCCTCCAGCAAACTAACATAACTATGTAAAACTACATGTTTACTATTTAAATCATGTAAAATCATCTAGAAATGGACATGTTCAATATGTAAGTTAGTTTACCACCCCCCCAAAAAAAATGAAGGACCAGACCCTCAAGGCTTTGGATCCTTAGCCGCACTGGACAAGGCCGCGACAAGGGAGGAGGACAGCGCAGTCAGGACTTGTACCTCGCATGGGATGATACTTGGAGGATCATCATGCTTAGATGCCACTGGCATGATATACCATGATACCACCACCCAAAGGCAGCATGTGCCCATAATATAATATAATATAATATAATTTAATTTAATTCAATATAATTTAATTTAATTTAATAGTATTATGTTAAATTGTAATATATTATAATATATGTACATAATATATACATATATACATACACGCATCATTAATTGGAAATAACCATAGTATACCCATGCATATGGTTTTCTGATTTCCTGCCGGCATCTCCCACCTGCATAAGCGCTCACCGCAGTCTTCGGCTCCACCTGGTCATCCCATCCCATGGGGGTTCAATGAAAGTACGTCTATAAATGGACTGTCACTGGTATAAAAACGGTATGATGTTGGTAAATCACTGGTATAAATGGGATAAAACGGGATAAATCACTCGTATACATGGGATAAATGGTATCATGCGGGTAAAACAATGTCATAAACCAACAATCTGGGAATGGTAAGCATATGACCTATAAAAATGGTACAGTAATGACTGGGGGATGGTTTACTATTGTTTGTCCCACATTATACAAATGGGATCACTTGTTTGGATTCCCATTCTTGAATGGGATAAATGGAATAAATCATGATAAATGATAAATCACTCATTATCAATGGATTGATGTTTCCCATTCCTCAAGGACTAGGTATTTTATCCCAGTTTCGACCACGCCACATATATCTGGCTGAGTTTTAGTAATTCACCAACCTGAAAATAGTTGTCATCATAGGGCCATTTGGGGATGATTTCCCAAATCCAATTCCCATCATTCCCATGCGAACCATTCATCCACATATACCGTCATATACCATATGGTTATTATTCAACATAGCTACCATAGAGATAGATGATGAAATGATGATTTACCGTTCTTAAACATGGTGATCCAGTGATCCAAACATGCCCATTCTATCCCACTATATCCCATCAAAAACCACCATTCTTGTTGGTTAAATCCCTATTTTTCTTGGTTAAAAGCCCTACAAACCATTCATCCAGGTATATCCCTTGGATCTTCCTGTGATATCACCAGCTTTGCTGCTTAATCGCCTGCGGATGTTGCATCTCTTTGCCAAGGGCCTGGTAGTCCGGACTCTTTTGGAGACGCCAAAAAGGGGGGATTATTTAGCAACAAAGAGGGGATGCTTTTTATAGGAAAATAATGGATAATAATAGATAATAGAGGGGATAATAATGGATAACAGAGGGGATAATAATGAATAACAGAGGGGATAATAATGGATAACAGAGGGGATCATAATGGATAATAATGGATAATAATGGATAATACAGTAATGGATAATAATGGTAATAATGGTAATAATGGATAATAATGGATAATAATGGATAATAATGGATAATAGAGGGGATAATAATAGATCACAATAGATAATAATGGATAATGGACAGTAATAGATATAACAAAGACAAATAAGATAACCAACCTAATAAAGATCATTTTCGATAAGAATCATACCCTCTGGTGTCAAACATGGTGGGCTGGAAAATCCCCCCCGCCGAAGAGTTTATGGACGTTTGTAGCTGGGAAAATCATCAAACTAAACGTTGGAGTTCTATTGCCATTATTTTGATTATTGGAGAATACCACTAGAATTTGAGTTAGTGAGGATTGTAATGGAAACTGTATGGGATTAGAGCTATAGTGGGGGATTGTATGGGATTGTTATGGGACAAATTATGATTTGAGTTACCACTATGATTTCTTAGTAATGGGACTATTTGGTGATTATTTGGAGATAGCCTTAGTGGATTGGTTGAAGGGAATATCCTAACCTTTAAAACAAACATATTACATTCTAAAAAGAGAAACTAAGGGGGGAAGTGGATACTACCACTGGCCATGGGACCTGTTGAACAATTCTGAAACCCCAAAGGTAGGAGAAATTTTTCTGCTGAGGGAAATCAGTGGACTTAGACTTCTGGGTCCCCCAATTCTTTGAAGCACTTGGGGATGCAGTTGAGGGTTACAACTGGGTATAAACATGGTTATAAAACCCAACACAAGCTAAGATATGGGGCACGCATAATAACCATGGCAAAATATATCCAGGAACAGTTCACTGGAAGTGCACTTCCAAGCACTGGTCACCATGTCCCTGACAGATTCGGTGCTGCAACAGAGCTGGGTCAGTGCCATCATTTGTCATGCTAAGGTCACTCATCAGACAGTGGCTCATCACAGCAGGTTCAATAAAATGGAACAAACCAGACAACATAAGAAAAACTAGGAAGACATGGAACAAATGAAAAGAACACATGGAGAACCATGAAAATAAACAACATCAAAGCAAAGGACATGGCGGTGAACAGAAAAACAACTCAAGGCACATCAAAACAAATAATAAAACGTATTTTTTCTTGATGGGCTACCGTCCGATGGACTTTCCAGTTCTCACAATAGATGGTTACAGTATCTCTTCATTGTTGCTGAGCACGTATACAGATCGATGTACATATATACAATTGTCTATATATATATTATATAAGTGCATATATATATATCCACAATATTATAGTATATTGTGTACTATTATATAATACTATATAACACTATATATGAAATATAATATTATATATAATATTATATATACATCATATATTATACACGTAATACACGTAATACGTACACATATCGCATGAATTCTCCCCATTCTTTTCGTCCCTGGTTTTCTGCTGGCCCGACTCCTTGGGAGCCAGTTTGTGAGATCAAACCTTGGCGGACCAACCAGCAGTTGGGGGCCCGCACATTTCATGGGAGAAAAAATGGGAGATTTTCATGGGAGAAACCAAAAATACCACATTTATGATGTTGTATTGGATTATATTGGACTATATTGGATTATATTGGACTATATTGGATTATATTGGATTATATTGGATTATATTGGATTATGAAAATTAAATGGTCAATATTGATGGGATATTCATGATGGGATAATGGATATTCATGGCTACCCTTTTAAAAAGAGGTGGAAAAGCCAGCATTTGTAGATCATATTCCAAATGGGAAGCGCCATGGTTTTTCTACACATCTACCATGGTCAAATCTGTTGATTAGATGATTGTTCCAAGTAACTACCAGGCTAGTGGATCCAAAAAAAGCAATCCTAGTAGTCTTAGTGTATCATCCCAGTTCTTGCTGCTCAAATTCTACAAATAATGCGATTGAAATTATGTCATTGCTTTAAAATCGAAAACATTGGCGGATAAAACTCACCAAAACTTACGAAATCTACTGGGAACACCTCCTGCCTCCGTTTCTTGCTGGCAAAGCACATTTTTTGGGTCCAAACCCATCTGGTTAGTATAGGCTGTGTACAGCAGCCTTTAAGTGCTGCACTGAGGGATAAATGTGAATGACTCTTAGGAAAAAGGAACCCATCCCTTAAACTTCTTGGATCCCTGCGCCCACTGGCTGCCGTTGCTGTGCCGCGACGTTCGCCCTGCCGTTCCTTGCTACCCTGGCTGGCCTCGCAAACAGTGCGGGAATCGGACCATTTTCAAAGGGGGAAACCCACCAGCCCGAAATAATTAGGTCTGAATCATCCGAATTTATGTGAAATTCAAGACCAAAGAATTGAATAATTTGGGATTATTTTGGATTATATATAAATATAATCAACGAAAAACATTTACTTGGATGCAAACAGTAAAATAAGACAAGAACCAACAGAATGGCCGACATGACCCAAAAATACTGCTAAATACAACAACCAACAAATATGAGGGTGCAACCAACCAAGGAGTGGGGAGTGGGGAAATGACCAACAAACACTGGAGATATGACCCAAAATAGTGATGCCACCAATCAGTCGATCTTGATTCCACCTTTGAGATTGAATGGCCGCAACCCACAAATAAATCCAGATTTGGGGACCCGAAACTTCTGACCGCAGGGTTGTGCAAATCTTCCCCAAAAGCACTTCTGCGAATCCCATCATTTGGATTTGCCATGTGTCCAGGAATAATGGGGGGTGCTCCAACTGGCCTTGCCAGTCCTACAAATTCCATAAATTTCCCACAGTTTGACGGGGAACATGATGATCAACGGATCAGGCATGTGATTTTGGGCTACCCGACTACAGTACCCAATTTTCAAACAAAATCATATCATACTGTTGGCTACATATCCAAATCTATCCCATTTATATCCCACTATATTGTATCTCATATCCCCTTCTATCATCAAACAACATAATGTTGGATGTCTTAAGATTGGTGACTCCCTGAGCCACCTCTCAGGTTTCTTGTGCCCTGGGATTCCGCACACGACCTTCGAGAAGCCTTTGTCTCAAGTGGGCACTTTGACCCGTAGGTTTCGCACCAGCAGCTTTCCTGGACCACTGGGGGATGGTCTGAAAATTTGAGGAAAACCAAACAATTCCCAAGGGATTAAATTCTGATCATAGTTTCCCCTTAAAATTGCCATTTTGGGCGTATCCCACATTTTCAGACGAACTCAATTGTAGATGATGAGGGGTTGATCTTTCTACAGAATTGGTATGCAAATACATTCTGATGTGTGAATTAACTGAAAACGCAGTGCCACTTCTGCACTCATATTTGCCATCCGTCCCACTATCCATTCAACTCCGACAAGAGTTGAATTCTACGCGATAAATAGAGAGATGTTCACGGTAGCTCAGACCCCAAACAATTCTTGAAATTGCTCCTATCGCAATATTCATTCCCAAGATATTCTCGTGTTTGTTCCGAACTTTGTTGGGTAAAACATACACGTATCCCCAGTTTTGCTGGCGTTTAATCTCCCCAATTCGTAGTCGTTCTTCTGTCCAAGAAGTTGTCTACACCTTTGCCACATGTTGTGGCAGGTTGGTTACATGGTAGCATACAAGCACCTATTAGATATATACGTATATATATATGTATGTATATGCTCATTGTTGTTGGTTGTATCCCTACAATCGTTGCTTGGATGCCCTCTTCTACCCGGATTATATCCCCATCATAGTTGCTTAATGGTGCGCCAAAGTCCCCACTATGCTTGGTTCTATTCCTCTCATATCCTTTGTTGCTTATCTGCCCCATATGTATGCATACGTCGCTTCTTGGACATGATCCAGATACTTATCGGCTACCCTCTGGTACAGTTGAACATAACCATAGAATGGAAAATCACCATTAAAATAAGTTCGGTAAATCAACGAACTAAATGGCCATGCCTTCAATAGCAAACTGCTGGTTTAACGAGCAAGATTCAAAAAACAATACTGTATGTGTTCTGTGGTTACGGTATATCATGTATTATGGTGGGGGGAAAACATGTTTGAAACCACCAGCCAGATTATCATGAGGTATTTACAGTAACAATATTTAAGCATTATATTCCCATTCTATCCAACTTGTTGATGTTAAATCAATGTTGAATCCCCATTATACCCTTCACAAGGTTGGTGATTCACCAAACTAAATGGGCGTGTCTGAAAACAGTTTTTATTACCAAATCCCACTGTTTATCACCATGTTTCCATGAAAATTGCCAATTTATGGGTCAGCTCACCGTTTTCAGACACACCCAAATACCCTCCGGTATCATCAAACATGGCTAGCTGGAAAATGATCAATTCACTTCGATGATTTTCCCAGCGAACTAAACCTCCATGGCTAGGCCATGATATGCCATGATAAAAATTCCCACCGTTGCGCCGCAGCGCAAGTTTGGCTCCCATCTTCCGTGCCCAGCATCGCAGCTTTGCACTGCAGCAGGTGTGCATCCATCTCCAGCTGCGTGACGCCAGTGCTGCAGTGGGGGCACTCCGTCAACTGGGACTGGACCTGCTGCAAGGCTGGAAGTTGGCTGGAAAAATTGCTAGATTTCACCTGGGGAACCACAAAAAATATCCCCATTAAGATTAAGAGTAACATCCCATCATCGTGATATTCCCATGGTATCCCATCATTATCCCATTTTACATTTTTCAAGTGCAGTTCCAGTGAACTGTTGTAGATTTCACCATGTGGGGCCTCACATCCAAACAAACATGGGGGAAATACCCTGGTTATAGCCTGGAAACAACACTGAGATTTAGGTAAAACACACGACCTGTGGAGGTGTTACTTTCCGGTGAATTCACCAAATTCACCACTTTCTGTACGGAGAAGCAATTTGGAAACCTGAGGGAAATGATCTACAAATGCTGGAGTTTGCATATCTCAATTTGCTGGAGGGTATATTGCAGCATTTGTGGCAGCATTTGTGGCAAAAGCTTTGACTGGCAAGTGGAATCACCCATTTGTGAACAATCATGATTGAGAGAGGAAAAAAGGAGGAAACTATGTATATTAACCCGAGCCACAAACCACCCACGATACCTGGAAAGACCCTGGAAGTGGAGGTGCCATTTCCTCTGTATCCTAGGATCAGGGTAACGGCATATCATATGCCTATTAAGAATCATTCACACATACACTTGCATATCCAAGAACTCGGGTAATACCCAAAAAATCAAGTACAGTATCCACTAATATACATATTGTATACATAGATCATTATAATATCATATGTCACAATTCAGCAACCAAACATGTTGAACTAATCAGACTAATCATAGCATTTAAAAATTATTTGCATCCCCGAGCTACGCCCGCCTTCTTTTGGCAACTCTTTCTGTGGTGAGGCAACGAATGTGGAAAAAACTTCCCTCCGCAGAGATCGCAAAACCTCGGCGACACCGCAGTTGCCAGCCTGCCTCTGGACCACCTTGAAAATTGCAACTTGAAAAAGGGCACACACAAGTGACCAGTTGTGGCATGTTCATGCATTTTTGTGGTAATGTTGATGAAATAACCATGCGGATCCTTCCAGAAATGGAAAATACCCATTCAGCTGCCAAAAGTGAGGCTGAAAAATGAGGTAAACCAGCGATTCCTTGGTTCCACAACAGATGGGTTTCTCATGGTTTCTCACGTTGTCCGAAAATTCTGTATTGCAACCCTAAAAATAGAGAACGGAAAGTTGGAAACATAGAAATCTTGGGAAAACATCATCCAATTCACATCCTCGAAAAAGTACTTTCTTCCAGTGATTAAAAACCCTGACAGACAAGTCTGACATAGTTTCTGACATACCATCTGGAAGTGTATATGGCGTATGTATAAATAATTATATATATATATTCTGACATTCTATCTGACATTCTTTCTGGCATATGCTCTGACACTCTATCTGACATTCTATCTGGCATCTATTCTGACATACTTTCTGGCATATGTTCTGGCATTCTATCTGGCATCTTTCCAGGCATTCATTCTGCCATTCTATCTGGCATCTATTATGACATTCTATCTGACATTCTATCTGGCATTCTAACTGGCTATCTTCTCTCTAGCATTCTCTCTGGCATGAGTTCGCGTCCAGGCGCCCTCCACAGCATTTTCGGTTGGCGATATGCTGTTCGGGTCCAGGCGTGATCCACTGCATCCGGAGCTGGCAGAGGAGATGAAGACGACAATCTGGCGGAGGAGGAGGTGAAGGAGGAGGAGAAGAAGGAGGAGTTGCACCCTTTTTATATCTAGAGACCCTTACCTGGCAGGTGGGAAACTGGTCTATCTTTCTGGGGAACCAAGAATAGGCCCATCATTTCTAATCCAAGTTTTCCGCCGCCAATCCTCTGAGTTTCGGGCACTTCTCGTGGCATGGTGAAACTTCGCAATTCGCAGATGGCACTGTGGATGTGGAAGGAAACAAAAGATGTGTCCCAAGTGTCACCAGCAATCTTCTTGACCAAATTGCTGTCGGTTTCTCCCGCGGAAAAGGATGATATGTTGTGGATGGCTACTTGTTTAAAGGGGCTAGCGGCTAGCTGCACCAAACAATGAGAAGTTTGGTAAGGCATCGATTCAGTAACCCGGTGATTGGCCAAATAGCCCATGTCTGATTGAATTCACTGTGAGTCGGTGGGTCAGAGAGAGAGATGTAGCGGTTGGTTTTTGTCTCTGTAGGCCCAAAATAGGGATTGTTTTCTCCTTTAATTCTCCTGGAATGAATGAAACCACTCACTATTATATATATCAAACAATCCAGCCATGGCCGCGAGAGCGGCGAATAGAATATGGCTATATTTATATAGTTATGTATCTATATATAAATATAGTTAAGTTATGTATCTATATATAAATATATACATATTATATTATATGTATACATGGATATAAGGTGATATGAGGGTCCCAAAATGGATTGATAGAACATGATAGAAGAGTGTTTCCAGGATGTTGTAGATGTTGTTTTTCATATGTTTTTCCCCATCATGATTTCTAGGTTTGCAACTTGCGTATCTTTTTGGCGGTTGCTACAAGGCGATTTTAGTCTGGATCAGGTTAAGTCAAGCAAAGGAAGATCTCTTAGTTTTCGGCTCCCAATTCTCAGTTCTCATTTTGCATCTCCTCACATCCCTTGAGGAAAAGATTTGACTTGATCTGCTTGGGTTCACTTGATCCCCTCTAAAATGGACAGCATGGGATTGAAGATGTTCAACTGTAAAAATATGGTTAAAAGAAGTGGAAAAGAATTGGTTTCATTCAGATATTTGCAGGTTAGTGATGCTTAGTGACTGGATTCAACCGGCTTCCAGCGGTATCCCCTTTTCCCCCTGTGAGACACCGCAAACTGTGCGGCGGATCAAACCACGCCGCGCATTGCGTCTAGCCATGGGTGGGAAGTTTCCCACCTCGACTCCTAGGTCAGATATTGCACACTCTTACAGATCTCCATGGATTTGGAAGTTTGGAATTTTGGGACACAGTGTGGACTGTAAGCAACGAATATAAGGTTAAGATGGCTTAAGCAAGGTTAAGCGCCAATCATAACAATGTTCGGGTCTCTGAAAGCAGGGAAGCAAGAAAACAATGTGTTTCACCAGGCATGAGGATGCGACCAACATTGCCAACCATCACAAGTGGATATACTGTAACCACCTAATCAACCTGAAAAAGTACGGGCATTTACAACCAATTGAAATGGAAATATAGCGTTGAACACGGGGATGTGAGCAATAGCGTTGTGGGACATCACCGACAACAAGCTGGGAATATACAGACACTGATGCGGAGTTGATTTTTTTGTCGTACAGGTACCGAATTTTACTGGTTTTGTGTGGAGCGTTTTCGGAATCAAAACGGCCACCTTGGAAACCCATTTCTGGACCCCACGCGTTGGTTTGGGTCAAATGTTCAGGTCTTTGATCTTTCTTTGGCGGTAATTTTGGTGTCAAAACCAGCATGAACGGACACCCCTGTTACCTCTCTGCAATGTGTTACCCTCCGGTAATTTAACATAGCTATGGAAAATTATCCATCTGTGGATGATTTACCTATGTTTAGCTTTCTCCCTGGTGCATCTGCAATAAGGAACAAAAGTTGGGCGCCAAGTTTTTTTGGTCCTGGAGTTCATCCTCTATATGGATGAAAGTAGTAGAACAGCATAGACCCCTTTGGTGGAATCGACCACCCAGTCACCAAAACCATTTCGAAACTATGCTGGGCTCATCGCAGCGGGGGTTGACAACGTTGTGGGACTGACTGGTACCCGGTCGTTTCAAACCACTTGTAGTCTGTACCAAAAAAAGTTCTTGGCTGCAACCTTTTGCGCTGGCGAAGCTACAAGTCCTAAGATGGAGTTTACTCCAACACCAACCCTTTTCCAGCTGCAAGATGAACCCTCAATTTATGGTCATTTTCAATGGGGAAAGTGACAACAAGTGACCATAAACCCTTGGATTTGGGGGTATGGAATCCCCCTTCTGTTCACCCTAAAACAGCATTTTTGGTTGTTCATCCCCCCAAAAAAATATTGAAAACGTATTAAACCTTTACGCAATTCCCGTAAATCTCATTCTTGCTGGTGAAATCCCTCCAAGAAAAATCCGGAAAAAACATGCCTAGCAGTCACTTGTTACCCGTTGCCAATCTTGCCAATTGAAATCGCTGCTTTGTAGATCTTCCTTTTGAAAGCGCAAAAAATCACAATTTTTCAGGATCAAAAGATTCAAAAACTATCCATCCAGTCGAGTCATCCCGATCCCTCGATCGGCTTGGCCCCAAACTGGTCAAACTACGAAGTTGATCTCGTCCAGCACCAGTGAGGTCGCCGGCTTTCGTCCCGGCGGCTGGCGGTGGCTGGCAGTGCAGAAAAACGCACCCATTGGGAAGATTTATCCCTAAGGAAAGCGGTTAAGCAAAGGATTTCGATGGGATCTGTTCGTCGATTGCCCATGGGATTCCAGAAAATCATGTACAAATTCGTTCTCATTTTGGGACAAAGGCATCTTTGATGCCAAAATTGGAGGCGGACCCAGTTCTGGGCAGTTCAAACAAAATTGGAACCAATTTTCATCGCCTGAAACATGTCGAATCCTTATGAATCCTTTACATTCGAAATGGGAAAATTAAAGGTGCTCCCAGTTGTCCAAAGACGCACCTGGCTGCGGTCTTGTGCTCCAGCAGCCACCTGGTTGACGGTTTTTCAACTTCTCAAAGAGAATAATCAAGCACCATCAAAACAGGCAAATCATCCAATATCATCCAATCACCCAACTATATCTTCATCAAAATTCATCAAAATTCATTAAATATAAATAAATCATCCAATATCATCAAAAAAATGAGTGTGCAACAAATGACTTGACCCGTATCCAGATGAAAAAGTCATCCCAATAACTATAGATATATCTACACTTTTAGCCCTAGCCTAATTATTTGCACTTGGCTAGGGCTAGGGGGCACCACATTGTGGCTTACCCGGAATGAAACATGATGATGGGAAAACCGTCCATTTAGTTGGAATATGATGGAATATGATGGAATATGTTCCCATTGAAATGCCCATTGAAATGGCGGATTTGCAATTGCAATGCTTGATTACGAAAGGAATCGAAAGGATATTTCATATGTGCAAAACGGTCAAAACCATGGTCAAAACATGGTTTTTATGTGGTAGTCATCCATCCCACAAGGAATCCAAACATCATATATATATATTATAGATCCCTAATGGTCAATGGATTGATTACAAAAAACTACTCAATATGGCTACATAATCCAATTTCTGATATTTTTTCGTTGGTGAGACAAATCCCATTCATATCCCACGGGGTGGTGCTCCCCCATTTTTGAGTTGGTTTATAATCCCTGAAAAACTATAGCTAGAAGTATCATAAACATTCATAAACCATAGTTTTGGAGCTATGTTCACCAACTGAACGCTATCTATATAAATTGGGCCAACAAAGCCGCTATAAATTATACCAGCCAAAAGACTTGGAGATATCGCAGGGGCCATTTTTTGCGGCTTTGGGTTGCACTACAACTGGGCCTCCAGTCGTATCAAGAAAACAATGGCTGTGGCTAAAATCCGTAAAAACATCCCACCAATGGAATTTTATTGCTTGATATGAACGGTTTTTTGGCTGGTCACTATATACCTATATAAATATACAGTTATAATTTATAATAATAATAATAATAATATATATATATATGTATCCAATTAGATCCTCGACTGCCCCACTTTGTATCCCGTGAAATCTTCACGGCTCAAGGGCGCTACCTGGGAGGATGCTTCAAGCTCACCAGGCATGATGACCTGACCAAATCTCCGAAAAGCTTTGAGTGATCAATTGCCAATCCGGTCCATGTTTCGCATGGTTCATTGTTTTTTTGTATAGAACATCCATGAACATCCCATATTTATCTGGTTGGTGGTGAAAAAACCATCTTGAAAAATATGAGTTCGTCAATGGGAAGGATTATCCCATATATTCTGGAAAATAAAAAATGCTCCAAGCCACCAACCAGCATAGTTTTCTCGGTTCTGCTGTTGTGTTCCCTCAAACGCCGCTGAAACAAGCACCGCTCCGCCTCGTTGAAACGGTGACGCCGTTTCTCCCCTGGCCACGAGCTGGTAGCATGGCACCCCCTGGGGTGCAGGACAGGTTAGTGAAAAGGCAATGGGTAGAATACCATGGTATTTTCATGGTTTATATAGGTTTATATATCATAATTATTTTTATGTGATGGTCATTAATTAGTGGACATAACCAGAAATGGTTTACATATATTTAAATATATATTGATTATTTTTATATTATAATGGTTATGAATGGATATAACTCATAACCATCTGGTATTTTAAGCCCCGTGTTTCTTGAGATATGGGTCCCCATATCCATGGTGAGTTTTCTATTCACGAACAGTTATATAAACCAGAACAGAAAGCCTGGGGGATTCTCCAGGAAGCCGAATCGAGCCGGGTTTGGCTGTTTTGAAGATCTTTACCCTCTGGTAAACATACAAAAAGCTATTGAAAATGACCATAGAAATAGTGGATTTTCCCATTGAAAATGGTGATTTTCCATTGTTATGTAAACGTTTACCAGGGGGTACCCTCTAATCAAACATGGCTTGCTGGAAAATCCCAAAGTTCTGAATGATGAATTAACTTTAACGCTAAGTTAACTCCATTTATAGGGGATCATCATTGCCAAGTTTGATACACCGGAGGGTAATAGGCAGAATGATGATGAACGAGTGGATTTAGGGCTGCATTGCTTTCAAGCAAGCCCCCTTTCTTGTGGCGAGATCACATGGGTCATTCTTATTTCAATTTATATAGGTATCCCAAATTTTGGGCAACAAAAAAAATCGAGTCAAGCTGTTAACCCGTCCAAAAAATATGCTCAGTTAGGATCATAATCCCATGTTCAGCTTGGAACAAATCCAGCATATCTGAAACCGTTACTTACTATTGGTTACAGTTACAGTTTGTTTCCCCGTGTCATTCTGGCGAACTCGGGCATATGTAATCCCATGATATATACAGTAAACGGGTATTATTAGTATTATTATTATGCGGAATAATAATTCCATTTAATATCCCTATTTATGTCCATATAATTCCATACAAATCATGTGTGTGTATAAATATTATATAATATACTTATAAATATATATAATATAATAATAATATTTATAATAATAATACTAATAATAATAATAATAATAATATAATAATAATAATACTAATAATAATAACAATAATAATATATAATAATATATAATAATATATAATAATATATAATAATATATAATAATATATGATAATATATAATAATATATAATAATATATATATGTACGGGTTGTCCGGAGATAGGGGATGTACCAAAAAAACACTGGTTCATCCTAATTTTCCCTCTTCAAATGTCAAGCTCCCCCAGTATCACATTTCATGTTGCTTGTAACAATAACATCTTATAACTTATATCTCCCATTCTATCCCATGTTGCATCCCATATCCCTAGCGTATCCCTATGAATCCCTCTGGGACCATGTATGGGGTGTTTATATATGTTTATATTAGGGGGATGGGGTTAATGTGAAAAAAGCAAGAATGAACCACACATATCTTGATGGTTGGAATCCCACCCATGTATGGTAAAAGTATGTAAAAGTGGGGATGGTGGATCCTATCGCTTTACTAACAAAATCCTATGGTTGGTGTTGGTGTTATCTCATGATTTCCATGAAACCACGAGTCGTCAGGCCGTAGGCCTAGAACCTTGCACTGAGATGCCTCAGATCCGCTGAGAGGCACGTTTTGTTCCACAACGCGGCGCGTCCAGCGCGTCCAGCGGCAGGGTGGATAGGGCAGGTCATTGAAGTTACGGTGTGTAATAGTGTTAGCACAGCAATAGGCAATAGTAAACCATCCCAAATCTTACCATAAATGGGTCGTGTAAACAATCAAAATATGGGTGGTTATTGTTGCTTTACTAAAACTAATGTTTAATAGATTCTAAATAGTGTGCCTCATCATGTCAATGAGTCCTGTTTTTACTAACATCGCTAATTAATCCATGTTAATCCTGTTTAATGGCGTTTGATCGTGTTTAATGATGTCGACACAGGTTTATAATGCCAAACTCAACCAAACAAAACGTGGTCTGATCTACAAAAGATGGACATGCAAACGACAATTGACAATGACGGTGAGCTATTAATCTATATTTCATTTAATATCCACCCAGGATTTATAAACCAAATAAACCCTCAGTTTGCTCATTGGGGGTTCTTAAAGGAAATAATTTGAAATATCATTATTTTGGGAACCTTCATATAAATAAACTGGTCGTTTATTAATCCAGGCTTAACATTACAACATCACGGGATATTGAATGATGTTGATATGTCTTGACATGTTCTGATGCTGGATGAGAGTTGAGCTGCCATATCTGCCATCCAGCCCTGTCCCCCGTCTCGACCCCCTATGAAAGGATGCAATTGGATGCAAATCGAAGATAATATTTGATACCAGTAGCATTTGATAGCATTTGATACCATCTGGAGAAAAAAAAACGTGGCTAGCGTTTAGAAATCAAGAAAGGATTTGTCCATGTTCCATTGCCATATTTGATGACTAGAGGGTAATATTTGTCCAGGTTTTTTCATGCCAATCTCCCTTTCTTCATCTCCGCACATCCAAAATATCACAACTTCAACCCTTCCAGCATTTCTTCAAGCCACATCTTCTGCTGGCACCGTGGGAGGTGCATATCTCGGCAACATGAAGTGAAAGGACGCGGGGCCCGGATCAACCTGCTACCACTGCGGCTTGGCAACTCACACGGTGAGAACGGGGGAGAAACACGGGAAAAATGCTGGCTTAATGGGAAAAATCCTCAAATCCTCCATAAATTAATAAATAGGTTTAATTAATGTGAAAATCCTCCAAAAATGATGGATTTTCCAGCAAACCATCTTTGATTGCAAGGAGGTCAGGAAAATGGAGAAACGGTCACCTTTCTACCTCTGGTCATCGCACCTTTCTTCAAGTTTAGCACCGCGAGAAGTACGTCAAATCTCTCTCTACATGAGAAGCTGCTGCTTACTAATTCAGAAACACGTGGAAATTCTCTGAAAATGCCAAGTCCAAACAAAAGTCCTCGCAAGAATAGCCTCAGACAAATGTAAATCAATGTAAATCATCTATAAATGGGCCATGTTTCATAGCTATGTTAAACTACCAGAGACTACATGTTTTTTTATTGGTCACTATCCCTCGAATGTGCTGTTGAGTGCTGTTGATTAAATCGCCAACTTTTGCGAACTCCTCCCTCTTTCGTCAATTCCATCCACATCATGCTTCTTTCCAACTATAGTTCCAACATGTTCCAACTAGCAGTATATTTTGTTGACAATGTCCAAAATATGCGCAGCTGTCACATCTTCTAGGATTTTTCATGCTTGTTGCAGATCTTGTTTCATGAAGTTTGTTGTGTCCAATCCAACCGGGCTACCCCATCGTCCATGTGATTTTCGGATCCACATGTTCAACCATCCATCAATGGATTGGTTTTCTTGGGAAAATTGAAACCGGAAAGCCTCATATCCGGAAAATCGGAGAGGTTTCCGGTTAAGATTTTCCCAAGAAAACCAATTCATTTTTCATCCAGGGAAGGGGTGATTCCCAGCATCGCTGGCCTCAACATCGATGCCTTCGGCACTGGGTTTGCTGGTACTGGCGAAGCGTGGGCCCATGCTGGGCGATGCGATGACGGGTGCCACGAGGCACGCCTGTCGCGCCATGATTTATAGCTCGCAACCCCTGAAAGAAGAGAAAACATGAGAAAACTATCACTAATTTTAGTCGGATTCTTATTTTTATGCATTTTTTTGGTGGTTGCTATAGTGGATAATCATGAGAAGAATGGCAGTATTGATGGATAAATAGTGGATAATGGATGGATAATGGATGACTACTGATGGCAAAATCGTGGGATGACAATGAGGATTATCGATGATAATGATATTTTGGCATTGAGGCATCCCAATTGACCCAAAACATGGTTTCAAGTTCCAATCCCGGCTTGTCAACCGCCATGTACATTCCCCAAGCTCGACAATGCTGATGTGAAATGACCATTCTCTAGATAGATGTCTCAAGTTGTGGCTGCTCCAATTTGAGATACAGGGGGTTGAAACATTGAAACTGGGTAGAGAAAGAGGTAACATTTTGACAAAAAATGAGCCCCCCTGCCTTGATTCACCATGATTCACCTATTCCACCCGGATTCATCGACTCCATAAGGGGGTACCCCTAGCATTCAGCGAGAAATTTCCATAAAACTTGGTACCCCTCATCTGAAGTATCTCAAACTAAGTCGTAGGCGCTTCCCTCGCCTCAGGAGCACAAAGGGAGATCGCGTGACAGGCAAAGTGGCTTTGCACGATCGGCAAATCGATGACGATTTCCGTCACCGCGTCCTGACTTCCACGGCACGACGACTCAGCATTACCAGTTGAGATGGTCGAATCATATGGCAATACGGCTATTATACGCTGATGTTACCCCATAAGTTGGGATGTAACTCATATCATGATAAATATGTACTGTATATATATAATATATTATAACGTGGTAAACTCAATAACAAACCACTGCCTTTTTACCAGACATGAGGGGTATAAAGCATCCAAAATTGGAGGTGTGCGTTTTGGGTGTACCACATAAGCAAGTTTCACAGTGTGGTTTTTTTGAAACTATATGAACCCTTGAAAAATCGAAAATCCAGACCTGCCAATGGTCACTTACCACATAGCCTCTGGGCCTCTGGCAATCAGCTCGATGGCTTGCTGGAAAATCCCCTATTTATAGATGATGTTCCCAGCTACAAACCTCCATGGCTAGACCACGGGGATTTCCCAGCGGCGAGCGGTTTCACCGGAGCTGACCCCAAAAAACCCTACCCATCGCTCAGCATCCGGCTCGGTTGTGCCTTAGAGCGAAGACTGGAACTACCCCCGTGGTAATGAAATCTTATGATCAATGTGGTAAACCTAATAATAAACCATCCTCAATAGAGGTCAAAATTTTGGTTTATTATTGGGTATACCATACCCCCTATTTGGGGAAGCAATGCACCCAGAAAATGGGAACTTAATCATCATGATCATCATGTATATAATGGGATTTAACATGATTTATATAATGGAATCTTCATGGAGGTTACATGGGGATATTCCATAGGATAATGACGTGAATATGGCTGGGAAATCCTCTGGAAAACTCATATCGAACTCAAAGGGGGATTTTCCCTCCAAAATATGGTGAACTGGATTGAAATCCATTGAATCCCCTGGTTGAAAACAACCGAAATAGCTAGGATTTATGGGGGTTCATCCCTCCAAAATATGATTTTGTAGATTTTGATCTATTCCGATCAAACTTTCGGTTTGTCTAAGAACTGACAAGACAACAAAATTGCCGTATTGATGGGAAAATTGACATAAAAGATGAGATTTGGGACTCATGGATTTTGATCCTTTTGAGTAGCTAGCCATCCTAATTTTGGGGGTAATTACTGAATTTGGAGGACCTACGGGATATACGACTCACCAACTATGCTCTAATTTGGGTTTGACTGAAAAGTTTGGGGAGAACCCCTATATCCACTGGTTCATCCATCATGTTCTCTATTGAAATGGCCACAGATAGGGCTCTAGATAGGGGTATCCCTATTCTCACACGAAGCTGCAAAAAGAAAGAACCAATCGATGAGTGCCCATGTTTGGTTACTAAGGATCCCTTTAACCAAATATCAAATACCACCCTAATTCATATGGGATCCATATGGCGGGTACTTTACATTGGGGGGATTGGATTACCCTAGGGCAAACGAACCAATCGATGTGGAAAACCCATGCCCCCATCCGCACGCAACCCTGCATTTGGACCCAATGGATTCGCCTCAACATATTTGAAACCCACCAAGTTTGCAGTGTCCAATGTGTAAACCCAATGCTGTGGTCACCATCGCCAAATGGATCCAAATGGTCGTTGTTTATGGCATTGGGTTTCTCATAGTATTCCTTGTTCTTGACTATCTCCCACCAAGTGACGCAAGCCACAGATTCTCAGGAACCAAAGGAACGCCTAAGTTGGGGGCGCATCCGTTGTTCGGCCCACCGTTTTGTGCGCGTGCTTTTCATTTGTGGAGAAATTGGCGCAAAAAGATCGAACATAAAAAAAACATGAAGTGTTGATACCCTCTGGCAAACAAACAGTTCGCTATTGAAAATGGCCCAGTCGAAATAGTGGATTTACCCTGCTATAAAATGGTGGATTTTTCCATCGTTTTTTGGGACTGTTTACCAGAGTAACCAGTATTAACAACTATTAACTCTAAGTTAACCATACAAAAAAACACTAGTAATCATTAACCACTACTATTAGTTAACCACTGATTGTTGGTTAGTAACCATTGGTTATGTTGTCATTAACCACTACTAACCAACAATACCCTACAAAAATCCATGTCGAACAGTTGGAGATTCCCTTTCGCGGAGCTGATCCCGGCAGTCTCATCCAGGTGGTCTCCGCCATCACCCAGCCGTCCTATATAAATTCCCAGTGGTGACGGCCTCCCAACGAAGAATAGGTTCATACAACATCATCGAAGGAAGTTTAGAAGTCAAACTTCCGACAATATGGACAGATGAAAAGCAGAGATGGGAAGAGTCAGAGAGAAGAGAAGAGTAGAAGAGAGAAGATCAGAGAAGAGAAAGAGTCAGAAGAAAGAAGATGCAGATGCGCGAAAAGGTAGGAAAGCCGCGACACACTGTGTTTTTCCAATGATTTGTGGCTCCAGAGGGTCGAAAAGTAGGCTCGCTAAAGCGGCGGGTGCGGAGCCATCTGGCCAGATGAGAGATGAAAAAGTGCACACCGTTTTGGCGCGAAGCACATTTCCAAGTCAAATGCGCAAAACACACCAGCGTCGGACCACATTTTGGAAGTTGCGATGTCGAAAAAGTGCACTCCGTTGTGGCGCGAAGCACATTTTGAAGTCAAAATGTACAAAACACACCAGGTCCGGACCACTTTTGGAGGTTGAGATGTCGAAAAAGTGCACGCCGTTGTGGCGCGAAGCACATTTCGAAGTCAAAATGTACAAAACACACCATGTACGGACCACTTTTGGAAGTTGAGATGTCGAAAAAGTGCACGCCGTTGTGGCGCGAAGCACATCTCGAAGTCAAAATGTACAAAGCACCACATGTTCGCTCCACTTTTGGAGGTTCAGATGTCGTTTCGCGTGCCAGGGGCAAGGGATTGTGCACCTTGTCAAAAGTGAGCAAAACGTGAGGGTTTTGTGGCATTTCCAAAAACGATGGCACGCGTGGGACAATTGAAGAGGATCTGGAAAGATGCATTTTCCTTGGCAGGCGCAGTACAAGAGACATGTTCATCAGAGCTGTTAGGAGGTCCGGGCGTTGATTTCCTGAGAGGGGGTGCATTTTGGAGCATCAGATCTTCAGGTTTGCTGAGATGATTTTGCGTGACAGGTGCAGCACTTCGTATGACCTGGCATCACTTTTTCGTGGCAGGCGCAGTAGTTTAGACAGATGGGCTGGAAAAATCGCAAGACTCATTGGTACGAGGCCGTCAGCGTTGCATGCAACTTTCCATTTTTGAAGAAAGTCTCGCAGAATTGCTTCGTTTTTGATGTTAAGTTTGAAAAATGAAGAAGTATCGCAGAATTGCCTCATTCTTGATGTTGTCGAGTTTGAAACATGAAGAAGTCTCGCAGAGTTGTTTCGTTTTTGACGTTGTTAAGTTCAAAAATTGAGGAAGTCTCGCAGAATTGCTTTATTTTTGATGTTGTCAACTTTGAAAAATGAACAAGTCTCGCAGAATTGCTTCGTTTTTGATGTTGTCAAGTTCAAAACCCGAGGACGTCTCGCAGAATAGCTTCGTTTTCAAGCTTGCGGATAGACAGGTAGACAGACGGACAGACAGACAGGCAGACAGAGAGATAGATAGATAGATAGATTAGATTAGATTAGACTAGATTAGATTAGATTTAGATTTAGATTAGATTAGATTAGATTAGATTTAGATTAGATTAGATTAGATTAGATTTAGACTAGATTTAGATAGATAGATAGATAGATAGATAGATAAGCTAAGCTAAGCTAAGCTAAGATAAGATAAGATGAGATGAGATGAGATGAGTTAAGATAAGATAGATAGATAGATAGATTAGATAGATTAGATTAGATTAGATTAGATTAGATTAGATTTAGGTTAGGTTAGATTAGATTAGATCAGATCAGATTAGATTAGATAGATAGATAGATGTGGGTGGGTAGGTAGGTAGGTAGTCAGAGAAAGCGACAAAGAAAGAGAGAAAGAGAGGAGACTTCAACCACCTGTCGGTCCATCAGTGGATTCGCTCTGCCATCTGTGATTCACAACAACCAACCTCTCCTATAGGTTTCCTATTTCTGAAACTTCCGCCACCGCCTTGTGCGGTACTACTGGTATAACCTATTGAACATCAGATAACCTGTGATTATTTTTTCTTAGGTAAATGAAAATACATCTTTTTTGACATCATATAACAAAGCGGCCCATCTATTTCTTCTAAACGGACAATATTGATGGGGAAAAGCCCAGTCCATCCCTGTTCCCATTGTTATCCCACATACTGATCCTCTCCTAAAAGTTGACTTGTGACCTGCTAAAAACTTTGATGGGGAATATATATATATGTTTTAATGCTGTTATAAACCAACATCACTGGGCCTCACCTTGTAGTTATCATTGATCATCCCATCTTCTGTTCCAATCCCTGACGGAGTCCCAATCCATAACGGCCATATACGGCCATGACACCCGCTGACGGCTGCGCTGGTTCAGAGCTTTTGGGCCTCCACTGTGGCGGTTTCGCGTGTTTTCTGCAACCATGTCATGCTCCGAAAAAAGGATCTAAATGGATATTATGAAATATTGTGGATATCAATATTTGCAAAAAAACATGTGGATATACAAATATGGATCTAAAATGATCTAAATTGCGATGAAAAAGCATGAAAAGTTGCGGTGATTTTTCACTCACGACATTTGGCATTTTAGTCATCACTTCGGAAGTGTTTTTTCAGCCAACAATGGGCGTTTTGACATATGGTGTGTCTGAAAATGGCGCGCCCCAAAAAGCCCAACACCTTTACATTCTGTTATTTTATTATACCCTCTGGTTGTTTAACATAGCCATGGTATAGATGGCCCATAGAAACAGATGATTTGCCCAGCGAACTAAACCTCCATTTATTTTGGGGATTTTCCAGCCAGCTATGTTAAATAACCAGATGGTAACCATATTTTACTATGAAGGAAAATGATGGCTTGCAAGTGGATTCAAGGGTGCCCTATCTCATTGGAAGTTTTTTATTCCCACGTTGCGGGTTTGGTTTGGCTTCTGCGATGATCCCGTCAATACCACGTGGTTGCGAAATCCTGCACCACCAAAAGGATGGTTGAAGGCCTGAAAATAATGGGATAAACTGATAAACCACCTACAGGGAAGCGACAATGTCACGCCTAAGTCATGCCTAGCATGTGTTTGAATGGCATTTACCATTGTAAACGCTGTATCCAAGAAGTCATGCCTAAGTCATGCCTAAATGCTTTTCTGCATGGAACGCTGCCCTCAATAAAAGTGTAACCATGCATTTTAGACATGAAAAACCAATGAAACACAATGGAACGCGATTGATAAAAATATTGATTTTCTACTCTCTTAGAATGTAATTCTCGTGTGCAACCTGCATGTCAACGCTGGGATTCTGCATCATTATTTTTCTATTCTCTGGGTCACTTCCCAGTACTACTTTGTACTACAAAGCTTGCACAAAGTCCTTCCCAGTACTACTTTGTACTACAAAGCTTGCACAAAGCACTTCCCTGTACTACTTTGTACTACAAAGCTTGCACAAAGCACTTCACAGCACTACTTTGTACTACAAAGCTTGCACAAACTACTTCACAGCACTACTTTGTACTACAAAGCTTGCACAAAGCACGTTCCAGTACTACTTTGTACTACAAAGCTTGCACAAAGCACGTTCCAGTACTACTTTGTACTACAAAGCTTGCACAAAGTCCTTCCCAGCACTAATTTGTACTACAAAGCTTGCACAAAGCATTTCCCAGTACTACTTTGTAAACGGGAACCCTTCGCTACGCATTCGGGGAGAAACAGGATAACTGGGATGAACATCCAAAATCATCAAATCACCAGCTCAACGCCATCTTACCTATAACTAATCAACATACCCACAACCTGGAATTCTGCATGCTAATAGTGATCAGCTACGTGATCTCATAAGAAAACGGGTTACATATCTAAACTCCAGAGTTCCTATGCGTTCTTGCTAAAGGCACGACTTTTGCGAAACACGCTTCCCCAAGGCACAACGTTTTTTTCCTAAAACAGGTACGACTTTGTCAGATGCCTGTATCAACTGGTGCAGGATTTCACAACCATTCACCGTATCAGTGAGCTTTTCCTTATTTATGTCAGAATACATGTCAGAGCATGTCTGTAATCGAAGGTCCACAAATATCTCGATACAAAAGTCAAAAAATGTCGAAGCAACCTCAGATCACACACGAGTCTGCGTTCTTGGATGCCCAGGTGAAGATGCAAATCCCTCTATATAGGCCTCATCCAGACATTACACGGCTTCCCCGCCGGTGAGCGGAAGCGACCCATATTATATTATCATTAAATTACTATGTTTGTCACTATAACACTATTGAATCACTATTGTCACAATATTGCCATGTCTGTCAATATCTGTCAATATCTACCATAATCATTATCCCATTAAAACCTCATTATGATTCCACACTATAAGCCCATTATAGTGTGATTGATCCACTACTTATATATACATGTGTATATATATATAATATGTCAATATTATTATTTGTAGTTGCATTGCAACCAGAAATCCGCTGTGTGTATCATTGTTGTATACAAGGTATGTAAACATATAATTATATATACATGTGTCCTATAAATAAATATATATATATATATATTTACACACATATTTCATATTCCATATCTCCCATATAGTCGTTTTGTGAACTCCACTATGGCTTTCATTCCCATATCATCTATAGCTTCTATGTGTATATATATATATTTATATTTACATCATTTCATGGTTAACCAAGTTTACCCAAGTGATAGGCCCATAATAGTGTGATTAAACCCACATATCATAGCCTATAATGATGTTGTATATCTCGCTTATTAGCCCAGATATGCCCATATTATACCATATCTTCCACATACTCCATTATTATATATCTTCCATATTAGCCCGAACCCGGTATTATCATTGTATTCATATGGTCGTCGACAGAATTATGGAAATGGAAAAAAGGTTCGGCATGGGCCAGCAAACAACTGCGGCGCGCCGGGGCCGTATTTTTCCATAATTATTTTTTACTGATAAAAATGCACACATCAAAATTACGTAATATCTTGTAATCTGAACCTTTCTGGAAGGGGCGTGACGTGCCGCAGTTAAATTTCCATATATTTTTTTTCCATGTGAGGGTGTTTCTTGGCATATGACCATTTCCATAATTATTTGTTTCCTGAAAGGGGTGACAACTTTTCTATTGACATGTTTCCATAATTCTTTTGGCCATGGCTACAGTGCATGATTATGGCTACAGTAGCATCAGTGGGAGATCAAAAATAATAAACTGAATCTGGATTTTGTCCCAAAATCCTGCAAAAACAGTCAAAACTAGGTAGTTTGGAGGATCAGGATCCGATAAGTAAGATTTCCGAAATTAATTTTGCATCGTGGATTAGAGGCTTTTGTAGACATTTGTATACATTTGTTTCATCCTTTTTTTTGAAGGATCAAGATCCGAAAGCTGAATCTAGATTTACTGTAGTCCCAAGATCATGCAAATACGCTGCGAAGCAACTGGTTTGGAGGATCAGGGTCCGAAAGCTGAATCTAGATTTAGTCCCAAGATCATGCAAATAAACTGTAAACAAGGTGGTTTAGAGATGTTTGGAGGATCAGGATCCCAAAATTGAATCTGGATTTAGTCCCAAAATCATGCAAATTTGCTGTAAGCCAGGTGGTTTGGAGGATAAGGGTCCCAAACTGAATCTGGATTTTGTCCCAAAATCATGCAAAAACATTCAAAACTAGGTAGTTTGGAGGATCAGGATCCGATAAGTAAGATTTCCAAAATTAATTTTGCATCGTGGATGAGAGGCTTTTGTAGACATTTGTATACATTTGTTTCATCCTTTTTTTTGAAGGATCAAGATCCGAAAACTGAATCTAGATTTACTGTAGTCCCAAGATCATGCAAATACGCTGCAAAGCAACTGGTTTGGAGGATCAGGGTCCGGAAGCTGAATCTAGATTTAGTCCCAAGATCATGCAAATAAACTGTAAACAAGGTGGTTTAGAGATGTTTGGAGGATCAGGATCCCAAAATTGAATCTGGATTTAGTCCCAAAATCATGCAAACTTGCTGTGGTTTGGAGGATAAGGGTCCCAAAACTGAATCTGGATTTTGTCCCAAAATCATGCAAAAACATTCAAAACTAGGTAGTTTGGAGGATCAGGATCCGATAAGTAAGATTTCCAAAATTAATTTTGCATCGTGGATTAGAGGCTTTTGTAGACATTTGTATACATGTGTTTCATCTTTTTTTTGAAGGATCAAGATCCGAAAACTGAATCTAGATTTACTGTAGTCCCAAGATCATGCAAATACGCTGCAAAGCAACTGGTTTGGAGGATCAGGGTCCGGAAGCTGAATCTAGATTTAGTCCCAAGATCATGCAAATAAACTGTAAACAAGGTGGTTTAGAGATGTTTGGAGGATCAGGATCCCAAAATTGAATCTGGATTTAGTCCCAAAATCATGCAAACTTGCTGTGGTTTGGAGGATAAGGGTCCCAAAACTGAATCTGGATTTAGTCCCAAAATCATGCAAATACGCTGTAAAGCAGGTAGTTTGGAGGACCAGGATCCGATAAGTAAGGATATTTCCGAAATTAATTTTGCATCGTGGAGGAGAGGCATTTTGGAGACATTTGTATAACAGTTTTTGTTTCTCCTTTTTTGGTGAAGGATAAGATCCGAAAACTGAATCAGATTTTTACTGTAGTCCCCAAGATCATGCAAATACGCTGGCAAAAGCACCTGTTTAGAGGATCAGGGGCCGAAGCGAATCCTATTGTCCCAGGATCATGGCAAATAAACTGTAAACAAGTGGTTTAGATGATGTTTGGAGATCAGATCCCAAAATTGAATCTTGATTTAGTCCGCAAAACCATGCAAATTTGCTGTAAGCAGGTGGTTTGGAGGATAAAGGGTCCCAAAACGAATCTGGATTGGCCCAAAATCATGCAAACACATTCAAAATAGTTTGAGGATCAGGATCCGATAATAATATTTCCAAAATTAATTTTGCATCGTGGATGAAGGCTTTTGTAGACATTTGTATCCATTTGTTTCATCCTTTTTTTTTTGAAGGATCAAGATCCGAAAACTGAATCTAGATTTAGTCCCAAGATCATGCAAATACGCTGTAAAGCAACTGGTTTGGAGGATCAGGGTCCAAAAGCTGAATCTAGATTTAGTCCCAAGATCATGCAAATAAACTGTAAACAAGGTGGTTTAGAGATGTTTGGAGGATCAGGATCCCAAAATTGAATCTGGATTTAGTCCCAAAATCATGCAAATTTGCTGCAAGCCAGGTGGTTTGGAGGATAAGGGTCCCAAAACTGAATCTGGATTTTGTCCCAAAATCATGCAAAAACATTCAAAACTAGGTAGTTTGGAGGATCAGGACCCGATAAGTAAGATTTCCAAAATTAATTTTGCATCGTGGATTAGAGGCTTTTGTAGACATTTGTATACATTTGTTTCATCCTTTTTTTTGAAGGATCAAGATCCGAAAACTGAATCTAGATTTACTGTAGTCCCAAGATCATGCAAATACGCTGCAAAGCAACTGGTTTGGAGGATCACGGTCCGAAAGCTGAATCTAGATTTAGTCCCAAGATCATGCAAATAAACTGTAAACAAGGTGGTTTAGAGATGTTTGGAGGATCAGGATCCCAAAATTGAATCTTGATTTAGTCCCAAAATCATGCAAATTTGCTGTAAGCCAGGTGGTTTGGAGGATAAGGGTCCCAAAACTGAATCTGGATTTTGTCCCAAAATCATGCAAGAACATTCAAAATAATTTGGAGGATCAGGATCCGATAAGTAAGATTTCCAAAATTAATTTTGCATCGTGGATGAGAGGCTTTTGTAGACATTTGTATACATTTGTTTCATCCTTTTTTTTGAAGGATCAAGATCCGAAAGCTGAATCTAGATTTACTATAGTCCCAAGATCATGCAAATACGCTGCGAAGCAACTGGTTTGGAGGATCAGGGTCCGAAAGCTGAATCTAGATTTAGTCCCAAGATCATGCAAATAAACTGTAAACAAGGTGGTTTAGAGATGTTTGGAGGATCAGGATCCCAAAATTGAATCTGGATTTAGTCCCAAAATCATGCAAATTTGCTGCAAGCCAGGTGGTTTGGAGGATAAGGGTCCCAAAACTGAATCTGGATTTTGTCCCAAAATCATGCAAAAACATTCAAAACTAGGTAGTTTGGAGGATCAGGATCCGATAGGTAAGATTTCCAAAATTAATTTTGCATCGTGGATTAGAGGCTTTTGTAGACATTTGTATACATTTGTTTCATCCTTTTTTTTGATGGATCAAGATCCGAAAACTGAATCTAGATTTACTGTAGTCCCAAGATCATGCAAATACGCTGCAAAGCAACTGGTTTGGAGGATCAGGGTCCGAAAGCTGAATCTAGATTTAGTCCCAAGATCATGCAAATAAACTGTAAACAAGGTGGTTTAGAGATGTTTGGAGGATCAGGATCCCAAAATTGAATCTGGATTTAGTCCCAAAATCATGCAAATTTGCTGTAAGCCAGGTGGTTTGGAGGATAAGGGTCCCAAACTGAATCTGGATTTTGTCCCAAAATCATGCAAAAACATTCAAAACTAGGTAGTTTGGAGGATCAGGATCCGATAAGTAAGATTTCCAAAATTAATTTTGCATCGTGGATTAGAGGCTTTTGTAGACATTTGTATACATTTGTTTCATCCTTTTTTTTGAAGGACCAAGATCCGAAAGCTGAATCTAGATTTACTGTAGTCCCAAGATCATGCAAATACGCTGCGAAGCAACTGGTTTGGAGAATCAGGGTCCGAAAGCTGAATCTAGATTTAGTCCCAAGATCATGCAAATAAACTGTAAACAAGGTGGTTTAGAGATGTTTGGAGGATCAGGATCCCAAAATTGAATCTGGATTTAGTCCCAAAATCATGCAAATTTGCTGTAAGCCAGGTGGTTTGGAGGATAAGGGTCCCAAAACTGAATCTGGATTTTGTCCCAAAATCATGCAAAAACATTCAAAACTAGGTAGTTTGGAGGATCAGGATCCGATAAGTAAGATTTCCAAAATTAATTTTGCATCGTGGATTAGAGGCTTTTGTAGACATTTGTATACATGTGTTTCATCCTTTTTTTTGAAGGATCAAGATCCGAAAACTGAATCTAGATTTACTGTAGTCCCAAGATCATGCAAATACGCTGCAAAGCAACTGGTTTGGAGGATCAGGGTCCGAAAGCTGAATCTAGATTTAGTCCCAAGATCATGCAAATAAACTGTAAACAAGGTGGTTTAGAGATGTTTGGAGGATCAGGATCCCAAAATTGAATCTTGATTTAGTCCCAAAATCATGCAAATTTGCTGTAAGCCAGGTGGTTTGGAGGATAAGGGTCCCAAAACTGAATCTGGATTTTGTCCCAAAATCATGCAAAAACATTCAAAACTAGGTAGTTTGGAGGATCAGGATCCGATAAGTAAGATTTCCAAAATTAATTTTGCATCGTGGATGAGAGGCTTTTGTAGACATTTGTATACATTTGTTTCATCCTTTTTTTTGAAGGATCAAGATCCGAAAGCTGAATCTAGATTTACTGTAGTCCCAAGATCATGCAAATACGCTGCGAAGCAACTGGTTTGGAGGATCAGGGTCCGAAAGCTGAATCTAGATTTAGTCCCAAGATCATGCAAATAAACTGTAAACAAGGTGGTTTAGAGATGTTTGGAGGATCAGGATCCCAAAATTGAATCTGGATTTAGTCCCAAAATCATGCAAATTTGCTGTAAGCCAGGTGGTTTGGAGGATAAGGGTCCCAAAACTGAATCTGGATTTAGTCCCAAAATCATGCAAATACATGCAAATACGCTGTAAAGCAGGTAGTTTGGAGGACCAGGATCCGATAAGTAAGATTTCCAAAATTAATTTTGCATCGTGGATTACAGGCTTTTGTAGACATTTGTCTCACTTGTTTTTTTTAGAGGATCAGGATCTGAAAATTGCTATTTCCAAAATTATTTTTTTTGAAAGTCCGTAATCTAGCTAATTTTTTGTCTTGGTTTCGGTCCCCAACCTTTTTCGCTAACTGCGGCGCCGAACCTTTTTTTCATTTCCATAATTCTGTCGATGACTGTATGTTAAATTACCAGAGGGTACCCACTTTTGTGTAAAGGATGAAGAAGTTTGTTGGACTGGTCAGTTGTTGATTCCTCTTTCATCAACGCACAGCATCAGAAAAAAAAAACACAAGAGTGCAATCTTCATCAAGGACTATCATCGTCACGGTCATGATCATGGTCATGATCATCATGATGATCCTCCTCATCATCATCATCATCATCAAATTATTCATATTCATATTCATCATCATCATCATCAGCAACATCATCATCATCATCATCATCACCATCATATTATTCATATTCATATTCATCATCATCATCAGCAGCATCATCATCATCATCATCATATTATTCATATTCATATTCATCATCATCATCATCATCATCATCATCATCATCATCATCATCATCATCATATTATTCATATTCATATTCATATTCATCATCATCATCATCAGCATCATCATCATCATCATCATCCTCATCCTCATCCTCATCCCCATCATCTTCTTCATCATCGTCATACTCACCATCGTCATAATCATGGTTGTTGCTGTTGCTGTTGTTGTTGTTGTTGTTGCTGTTGCTGTTGCTGTTGCTGTTGCTGTTGTTGTTGTTGTTGCTGTTGCTGTTGCTGTTGCTGTTGCTGTTGCTGTCGCTGTTGCTGTTGTTGTTGTTGTTGTGGTTGTGGTTGTGGTTGTGGTTGTTGTTGTTGTTGTTGTTGTTGTTGTGGTTGTGGCGGTGGTGGTGGTCGTCGTCGTCAACATCTTCATCATTTCACCATAAGACTATTTAAAACTAAAACGGTCATACAGTCATCAGCTACATGGCTTGCTCGGAAATCCCCGAACTAGCCACTGGCATCTATATGAGAAAACCATCGAGCTCAATGATGGAGCAAGCCATGTTTGATTGCCATGTTTGTATCCGGTTAGGGTATCTATTGAACCAGGGTTGAGAGGTGGCGATATCATAGGATTTTCCAGCTGTTTCCACCAAAACTCCAAGGTGGAGCCGTGTTTTGCACCGCCTGTGCAAGGACCGCCATCAGCACACTGCCCCCGAGGAAACGTAACAAAGCCTGGTGCGTGCAAAGCGCTGGGCGTTGTTGAAACCAGAAAACACACCAAAAGTGGTGGGTTCAGTTCTGGAAACGGTGGGAATAAACTTTCAAAGAGCGTTCTTTTACCATCAAGAATGGTACTATTGCCATCAACAATTGCAAAATTACAACGAAGAATGGTGCTCGTACAGTGGACAATGGCGATTTTCCCATGATAATTTGAGGAAAGCCGCGGGCTCTCTTCCAGTTGGGTCCACTTGGTGTACACCCCACTGATCCCGTGGAGTTGAGTGTGTCCCATTCTCAAACCCAAGTCATTTTGCTGGAACTCCATGTTCACGCGTTCACGCACAAGCAGATTGGCATCACTTAAAACTTCTGTGTCTAGGAAAACTTCGCAGTTTGGATGTGAAATGATGTGAACTTTGGTTTGCAACTTTGAAGATTGTCTAGGAGTCTGCATTCAAGCCATTGGTGCGTCGGATTATCTCAACTGGTTTGCTCAAAGCTGGAAAATCCCCCAGCTAGAGTTCGATAAATTTCCCATTCAAACCTGCATGAAAATATAGGTCTTCCAGCCAGCCATGTGACAAATTGCCAGCTTGCTACGACAGTTTAACGACTGAGGATTTTCACACATTTCGGACTTCGGGATGGTCAGCAATAGGGGATCCAAGCACACACTCTCTGTGGGCGCTTGTGCGGTAAAAACCCTTGAAAGCAGCCAAGTCCATGTTAGATTTAAATTCCATGTTACAATATGTTACAATATGTTACAAGGTTTGATTTAAATGTCCATGTTACTGAAAGATTCACAATAAAAGGGTGTCTCTTCTACTGTGGAAGAAATCTTGCACCAGTTGGTAGATGATTTATCCCAGTATCATCCAACGATTCACAATGTTCCATTGTTACCAGCAGTTACCAACTGCTGCAAGCTGGCTTGTCCATTCACAGTATGACAACCTACCACTATTGATCTACTAATCATATTTAATCATAATATGTCAAAATAAGATTATGATAATTTTCTTCCTGATATGATAATTTCTTTGCCAACCTTTGAGGTCTTTGTGGCGCCAATGATTTCCCGGTTTACTTCGCCTGATTAAAGTCCTCCTTGGACTCCTGTGGTTCCACCTCAGCTCCATCAGCTCCGTTGGCTGGAAGATCCACCATTGGTCGGTAAATGATCTAGAAAATGGAGCCATTTTTCCACAGCGAGCTGTGTGCCGAAAATGGTAGATTTGATGACTTTTGATGGTGAAATAAACATCAGTTTCCCAAAGTTGTCCCCATTGTGAAATACACACCCAAATGGTGAAATACCAAAGAAGAAGCAAAATCTCTGGGCCCAGGGGGCGTGAACGGCAACTATGCCACACTTGCAATCCGAAGAACACAACCCACTAATTGTGGTTAGCTACCCTCCGGCAATGAAACATGGCTGGAAGATCCTGCATGTTATAGATGATGTTCCCATTAAAACCACGTTTGAGCAAACCGAAGCAAGGGCATATGCCTCGGTATCAAAACTGTTTTTTATGTGGGATTTAGTTGCCATAAATAAACATACGCTGACTGGAAATGGTTGGTTTATCCAACCATTCCCAAAAGGCTGAGTCTTTGTGGTAATGGATGGTTGATGAAACTGGGTGAATCCCACATTACGAATGTCATTTGTGAATCCCTTGAGGCAAACCTGAAAAGAATCCACGGTGACCTGGTGGTTTTGCCACGTGAAACCTGAAACTTGACAGTTGAATCCTGAAACATACTATGACTAATTGGTGGTTTCAACCCCCTTGAAATATATGAAAGTCAGATTGGATCATCATCCCAACTATTGGGGAAAAAATTGTTCCAAACCACGAACCAGATGATTTCAGGGTGATGTTCCTGCTTGGAGGATCCTGCATCGTGCATCCTACTAGTGAATGATGACCCTGATGATCGTTAAGTCGCGGATTCGTGGGGTTGTCCTGTCTATCAAAAGGCTTCAGATATCTTCTAGCCAATCACATCCAATCACCTACAGTTGCTGGGATCCTCCAAGTATTCAACATAGCGCCGACCTGCACCTCCGTCAGCCGCCATTGGCGCTCCAACTGTTCAACCTGAGGACGCACGGAAGGGTGGAAAGGTCTGAGGGATCCCCTGCACTCGAGTGATGCTTGTTGGTTTTTAAGCCCATATCCCATAGGATCCATGGTGCTGCTATATATGGTAACATTTACCATCAATATACCCCAAATGTTAGCATATATACCATACATGGATCCTATGGGATATGAATGCGATAGTTATATCAGTTATTTCCACCATATATAAACATCCGTAAACTCCAAAAGGGGAAGATCATCTACAAAGATCTGCCTGGTGCTTTGCATCCTCCGATTATGAGGATCAATAATTCAAATGTTATAACATCTTGCTAGTGAAGATTACAAGCCACGATGTTGGATAATTCTGAAACCACCCATGGTGTGTCAACATCTCATGCGTGGGGAATCCCAAGGATACGGTCCAAAACTTACACCCGCCGAGCAGCGGCCAACCGGCGCTTGGTCTGCCAAATGGGCTTAGGTGGCGCCCCAGCGCGGGAAACTCGGCAACCCCTGGTGCGGCTTCATCCATCGTCCATGGTGGCATACATGTCCCTTGTTTGGTCTTGCATGGGACATCTGGCGCTGATTTTGATGCTTCAATTGTATTTGACTTGTCATCGAAACATCATTTTTTTGAGGGGTAAGGCCCCCCAACGCCATCCAACCGCCACCACTAAATCACCATTAAACCACCATTAAACCACCACCGGAAGATGGGTTCTACCTGCCTCGAGCGCCCATTACGTAGCCTCAGGTTTACCCAGGTTTACCGGATGGGGATCTGGATGAAAGATCGCCAGCTATGTGACCCGGATGGGCATTTGTTGAAACAAAGATTGGTATAGAACCAATACAGTGATCACTATATTGAGAATAAAACCTACCTACAGCCAATATAGATCAAAGTATATAATATATATATATATAACATAAACAATAGTTATACTTAAGCTACATATATAGTTGTAAACCAGCTTTGCTAACAAACTGGGGCACCACCTTGGCTGGAAGTAGAATGGTTGGCGGTTTCCACCCAACCCATGAATTTCATTCAAGTACGCTCTTCATCGATCGATGAATCATGGCAACAAAATTTGAACGGGAAAATAAGTAAATTAAGTCGACAGCAAGCAACTAGAACCTCCTTCTGTTTTTCTATGTGCAGGACTTTCAACACATCAAAAATATTCATCTGGCTGACGAAAAACTATGAAGAACATTGAAGAACTTACCTGAAATAGATCATCCATGATCATCCCCCCCCCGATCAGATACGATCAGCTTCGGAGACATTGGCCAATGATATTCATGACAAGATCAGCTCACATCGCGCAACGGGCAACGGGGTACCCCCTTATCCTACCCCATGGTGTACTCTCATGTTCCAAAAAGCAATTGGGGAAAAATGCCATGGACTTCTCCGCAGTAAAATCCCCACAGGCCAGAGGGGCTGGAGCAATCCCAGGGTGCTGCAAGAGGCTGTGACGACCTGGCACTGGCTGCAGCTGGAGTGCCCTAAACAACTCCCATTCGGGGATGGTTTATACTCCTAAAAAATCATGACTTTGGGTGGTAGCTTATTATGAAAATTGGGTTGACCACATTAGTATTTGAGAAGTTTCAGATATTTGAAGTATAGATCATGGCTGTTTATGGTTGATAATAAGTCCCAACCCTGACACTTCTGATATATAAAGTCTGTGTTTCACGCTTTCCGCAATCTCCGGTCCGATGACAACCTGCCAGGATCTGAAAGTCGAGGGTTCTGGAGATGGCCTGAGAGGTCAAGTGAGTTTTCAGCTGAGTTTGAGCATTTGAAAAAAGGATTGACCCCTGAAAATGGGGAGATGAAACGAATGAAATTGCAACAGTGGGGACAGAAAAAGGAGGGATAGAATGTGATATGAAACCAACAGTTGGGGATGTGTAACCAGCAATGGTATATGTAACCAGCGTGTATTCAAAAAGTGGTGGTATGTATCACATGCCCACTTAAGCATCATCCAGGGGCGCCACATCTGCAACCGTTAGTTTTCAGGCGAATAAAGGCATAAACCCAATGGGGATGGGTCAAAGTTCCGAGTTCAAACATTGGGAAGGTGTACTCAGCGTAATATACATGTGTGTATATTATATATATATATACATATGTGAAATATCATATGTCTACCAACTTCAACATGGACCAAAATGATTCAAAGTGTCTGTGTCGTTTTTTGGGGGTCATAGAATGGTATCGAACAATACTGTACCAAGTTCGGAATATCAACTGCCTTGACCCATGTCCCACTTGAAAATGGACAACAGATTCGGCTAGAGGATCCCACAAAGCCAGCTTGGAACTCTTAGAGAAGCGGAGGTCCTAAAGAGGTCCTCGTCCTAGTCAACTCGGAAAAGACTTCGGAAGAGTCAAAGCTCTTTGGGAAATATATCTCATCAACAGAATGATTGTTGTTAATGTTGGTAAAACAATAATAAACCATCCCCAAAATCACCATTTTTATAGGTGCTATAAACCATTCCCAAATGGGTGGCTTATGACATTGATTTTCCACCTGCTTGGTCGTCCTTGTTGTCATCAACGATAGAAACCATTGGATAGCTCTCAAGCCAGACAGGATGAAAAGCAAATGTCCAGCTGCCCATATCTCCAGTGGAGAAACCCACATGAAGGACATCCGATTTCTTCCAAAATCCCTCTTGTTTTACGTTAAAGCCAGCATTGTTGATGGTGAAATATCTCCATGTACAAGCCAAAGGTCGGAATATTCCTTACCCTAGCATCAAAATAGCAATTTGTGGATGTTCATCCCACCATTCATATGGTAAGATTGGCTCATGCCAAACAAAATACCCACATCAGTGGAATTCAATCTCATCCCCAAGTTGTCATATTAAAAGCCCACCATTTTTCAGAGCAAAAATCCCGATTGGGACCATAACCATCTGGATAAATAATGTCATAATTCGCCAACCGGAAAGAAATATTCCCATCAAATTTATCCCATTGCAGATCCAGGGGACCTCTAGGCTTCTTAAGTCAGCTGTTCTCAAGGGATAACCAATGATTCATCATTCATCCCCATGATTCTTGCCGCTTATCCTCCAAAAATGTTGTTGAGTTACATAATGTTCGCATATTCCACTAGCTATCACTCCCAGTATATTCCATGATATTCCAATGTTACATATGCCAAAAAAATGGCTATACTGGAACAGAAACTCATGGAATATGATATTCCATGATATTCCATGATATTCCATGCGTTTATGTGCCAGGATATACCCAATTCCTCTCGCCATCGTGGAACGCGATCCGACCGAGGTGCCGCTGAAGTTTAACCCTGTGAAGCTGGGCCGCAGGGGCCTCGTTGAGGCCGGATTTGGTGGTCTCGTTGACCCGCAAACGGATGGGTTTTTCATGCGAAAAAGGTTGAAAAGAGCAGTTCACTCACCCGAAAATGGTGGATTATGGCTGATTTAACATGAGTTAGCCAGACAAATCAGCATTCGAATCGATTGAAGCCATAGAATTGCTATTTCCAGATGCTTCAACCAACAAAGCTCAGGCGGATGTGATGTGACTGGACAAAGCTGATGTGGTGCGCACGTGTAAGCTGATGTGATTTAACTTATTCGTAGGAGTGAGACCCGAATGCATGAAATGTTCGGAGGAAAAAAACATCAATACCATTCCAGTTGTGGCCTCTACGTTCCCAAATCGACATTACAAGCAACATGCTCTTTTCCTGAGATTCTGTCCTGGATATGTTGTTCAAAAGCTGGCTTGCTGTCATATTCACAATCTGTCTGGGGCCTCGGCCTGTCCGGCCGGTGCTGTAAAGGCAAGATCCATGGCGCAAGGTTCGGTCTGGCGACGGCGACAGAGAGGTAGCGATGTCAACGGTGACGTCTTTGGCGCTGTTGTGGATTTTGTGGTCTAACCTGGTGGGTTTCGATGAAACAGCTGAGCCAAAGGCAAGTCGGAAGATAGTCGGCTGATTCTTGGTGGAGACCATGGTATCTGATGAGCACGGAGGCTTTTCGGAAGATTTTGAAGATTTTGGAAGTCCATTCGTCTCGGTCTCAGCGATTCAATTTTGCTATGTGGTGTTGGACAAGAAAGATGTTACCCTGATCCGGTGGCAATCCCCGTGATAAACCGAGGCGTTTCTACTTTCCTTCTGAACCATCTGAGGGTCATCTGCAACGCCATTGAAAGGTGACGCTGAACATAGCCCGAATGGGACATCACAACTGAGCAACAGTGGCAGGGCCAAACAGTCAGCATCCAGGCAGCAGAGTTTCTGTTTTCAACCCTCGGAAGAGTCGAAGTTGGCAAGCTGGACATAGTTTTTCCTGGCCAAATAATCTTAGAAATTTCAATAACAGCAGTCCGTTTGGCAATGTGCCATCCCGGCCACGCAGGGGACTACGTCACTACGTCATGGTGACGGCGTTCAGCGAATGCTGCATAGAATCCAACATCGGGGGCTGGATCTCCATGTTCTTCTGCCATTCCTCCTGTGATGACAGGTGTCGCAGATAGGCCACCGCATGCATCTCGTCCTCATCCTGCCCCTGCACCCCATAGGCATAGCATCTACGAAACCGTGGGCCATAGCCGAGGCCACCTTGGGGATCGGCAGAAACTGCATCAACTGGGAATTCAGGGTGTACCTGGGAACCTCTTCAAGTAGAAACAAACAGAAACATACCATAAATCAAGGGTAAACTTCCCCAAACATCCAGTCTTGGGGAATCTGAGCCCTACTATGCCCTACATTGCCCTACTATGTCTGGTTGGCTTTCGTCGGTTCCAGGATGTTACAGGATGCCCCATCTTGGATACACCCAGAGTATCCTTCCATAGTCTACTTGTGGTCGAAAAAGATCGAGTTGACACCACCAAATGTCCAAAACTGCTCTGCCCTGCCCCTCCAAACTGTCGAAACTGTCCCGCCTAAGCGGAAAGAGAGATAGAGCAGCGCATGGCTCAAGGCTGTCATCAGGGTTGAGCCACCGGTGGTTGACACCAACTGCCCCTGCTGCTTGAGGAATCTCGTCAGACCTGACACGTGCTCAGAAGATCTCGGAAGCCCCGTACACGAAGCCACCGGGAAAGGATGGGCTCTGACCACAGGTAAAGCAATCCACCATGCAGTGGTACGGCTGTAGAGGTATAGCTTCTACCCTCTAGTAAGCCAACATAGCGAACTGGAAAATCCCCATTTTTTATAGGTAAATCAACTATTTCTATGGCCAGTAAAGCGTCAGTTGCTCGGCACCTGATTGATCCGCGTCATCCTCCACAATCAGCGCAGCCTTGACATCGCTCTCCTCGTAGCCTGACAAGTTCTCCAGGGCCTTCATGGTACTCTGAAATGACCTCTGCAAGAGGGGCGCAAAAAAATGATGGAGATATGTCTGGTGTCTGGCAACCCCCCAAAAAAACAGGGGAAACAAATGGTGGTTTCCCCGCTTCCATCCAGATCTAGGTCATGTCACTGGGGGCTGTCTCTGACTAGGAAACCCTTGCAAAAGTAGGATCCAAATCTACCCTTTAAAAAAAAAACGGTTGGTTGAAATACTTCCATGTTTGAAAAACATCCCAGCAACATTCCATTCATATCCTATAAACTGCTTCGTTTGATCATGTGTACCCACTTTGATGATACTAAACACCCACATTGTCTTGAAGTATATCTTGAAGTATATCCTCTGGTTGTCTAAAAATAGCTATGGAAAATCACCATTTTTTATGGGTAGATCCACTATTTCTATGGCCATTTTCAGAGCCTTCCATCTTTACCCGGTCCAGTGACGTGGCATCACGCTTCCGCACAGCCTCAGTGAGATCTCGCCTCAGCGCTCTGGTGGGGAACTGTCACGGGTCCAAGGAGAGACAACAGGCTTGATCTGGGGGAAAGAAATCAAAGGAAACATGGAAATTCATGGAAATTCATGGAAATTCATAGAAATTCCATGGAAATTCATGGAAATTCCATGGAAATTCCATGGAAATTCCATGGAAATTCATGGAAATTCATGGAAATTCCATGGAAATTCCATGGAAATTCATGAAATTCAGGAAAAATCATGGAAATTCATGAAATTCCATGGAAATACCATGGAAATTCCATGGAAATTCATGGAAATTCCATGGAAATTCCGTGGAAACTCATGGAAATTCCATGGAAATTCATGGAAATTTCATGGAAATTCATGGAAATTCAGGAAAATTCATGGAAATTCATGGAAATTCCATGGAAATTCCATGGAAATTCCATGGGAATTCCATGGAAATTCAGGAAAATTCATGGAAATTCATGAAATTCCATGGAAATACCATGGAAATTCATGGAAATTCATGGAAATTCCATGGAAATTCCATGGAAATTCCATGGAAATTCCGTGGAAATTCCGTGGAAATTCATGGAAATTCCATGGAAATTCATGGAAATTCATGGAAATTCCATGGAAATTCATGGAAATTCCATGGAAATTAATGGAAATTAATGGAAATTCTATATCTGCAATTAGCTGTATATGGATGATTTCTTTTGATTTCTTGTAACTTGATCATGCTTGATCATTATATATCCAAGCACAAGTTGGATATAGCGGCGATACAGCCTCCGCAAAACCAAAGCAACCAGATATGCCCAGATTTGTTTGTACCATCTCAGATGTCAATGTTGTAGAGTTTGTGCAACCTACCCTTTCAGAACATCTTTATCGACTATATGCTCAAATTCTCTTGTAAACATAGTGGTTCAAATGAAATTGGGTACCCCATGGTACTGTACCCAAAAAATCTCGTAATGTATCAACATGTTCCCTAGTAAAATTGCCATTGGGTGGTATGCCACATTTCCAGGCAAAAACAGAAGGAACCATCTTGACAGGTCGGAACACATGTCTGACTTTATCACCCCATGTGAACGCCCTTGGCGTGAACACAGCTGTGGATATTGTCAAAAACTTGGGTACCTCCAGATTTGATGTTTGAAAATCATTCCCCCCCTTACAAACTTATCATATTTGGGTGGCAAATCTCCCAGTTTGGAGAAACTCATCCCTTCTGGTGAATATCCACCGTTGTTGGTGGCCTAAATCACCCCCTGTTGGGGCCGTGTCTTCAATGATTTCAATGGACTTGACTCCAACCCCCTACTGCTATTTTAGTGGTTAATCAACATTTTTTTTGATTGTAACTTAGTAACGCATAAATCCTACTTCACCTGCTTAGTTCAACCAACTTAGCTAACTGGATCTAATCAATGTAAATCACCATGTTTAGCATCGATTTCTATGGACCATAGTCCAGAACTATGTGAAATGACTAGGGTGTACTACTATTAATTTCATTTGTATCTATTATATACTGTCATCATATTAGTATCGTTAGCATGTGGACGTGTCTTCATTATTATATCTAATAGTATCATTGCCATCTATTAGTAAATAGATATTTGATGATATTTGCATCTACTATTCATCATCTATTACTATCATCGCCATTAAATCTGACAATTAATGTCATGATAGTCATATTTGATCATTAAGTACCATTAGATCTTATTACTAATAGTCATGATAGTTGCCATAATGATCACATACTAATGACTATTACTAATATGATATATTGATCATTATAGAGTACAATTAATGTCATGATAGTCACTAATAGTCTATTATAAATTATCAGGAATATATAATCAATTAGTAATAATAGTCTATTATAATGATCAATAATTGTTATTACTAATAGTCAGTATTATTGATTATATATTGTCATGATAGTCATATGATATTAGTAAGTAATAGTCATCAAATACTGACAAGCTTATCGTATTAGTGATATCATTAATGGTCATATGATCTTACTAATGACATTACTAATGTCATGATATCAATGGCCATTCCAGGAACCTAAATTGGAGGTACCTACCATATATAAGGCCTATGTAAGGCCTATGTAAGGGAATATCCCCCCAAAATATGGCCTTATATGGTACAGTACCTCCATTTTAGGATCCTGAAATTCCCATTGATGATAGTCCATTAATGCCATCAAATCTGACCACGTTTCTTCATGGCAACCGAGCTGCAGCGCTTCCATCGCCGCCCGCCGGTTGGGCGCCTCCGGCGCCTGGCCGCTCTGCACCAGCAGCCGACTCACCGCCCGACGCGCGGACACGGCGGACGCGGCGGACTCGGCGGTACCTGGGAATTCGATGGGTGATTTAATGGGAATCATATGGATATCATGGAATCATGGGTAATAATTATGTAAAATAGATGTAATCTGTGTATGTATATATATATATATATAAAGACTCACCGGTTTCCCGCCTTTTTTGTGCACAGCAAGACCTGTTAGGTCAAAAAACCTCACAGAGGCAAATAAAATAATTACATCGCCAAACTTGTTCTTCTCACAAAGAAGAACTCAGACTCCCATTCAACCAAACAGCCATTCATAAAATCAACATAGGCGTTCCCCCCATGCTTCCTCGCCTACCCGAGGCAAACATGAGCCAAAGAACGCGGGTAGTGCTGGGCCCCGCCAAACCGGGGAACAACCAGCCCGCCTACCCCAAACTCCGTATTTTCCTTGTTCTTTCTCTTTTGTCGTCTAGTGGAGTTTGTTCTCCCTCCCCAAACAGAAGGGTGGGTGGTTGTGGGAGCTGAAGCCGAAACTACCGAAAAAAGGGGATGATCAACCTATTCGTCTTTACTTCCGGGGTCGTTCATTCAAAGACTCACCGGTTTCCCGCCTTTTTTGTGCACAGCAAGACCTGTTAGGTCAAAAAACCTCACAGAGGCAAATAAAATAATTACATCACCAAACTTGTTCTTCTCACAAAGAAGAACTCAGACTCCCATTCAACCAAACAGCCATTCATAAAATCAACATAGGCGTTCCCCCCATGCTTCCTCGCCTACCCGAGGTAAACATGAGCCAAAGAACGCGGGTAGTGCTGGGCCCCGCCAAACCGGGGAACAACCAGCCCGCCTACCCCAAACTCCGTATTTTCCTTGTTCTTTCTCTTTTGTCGTCTAGTGGAGTTTGTTCTCCCACTTCCCCCTGCCCTGCCATGTATGGCATGCTCAAGTTGAGGCAAGGGTAATGACTTTGTACGTAAAAATTGTTTGTGAAACATGCGTGCATGAGGGGCCAAGTTCAATTCAGTCTCGGCCAGGATAGCTAATCCACTATTTATATACAGACGTGCTGTTTTACTGGACTGCCACCTCCCTTGAAGGAGGAGCCTATCCAGCTGGCCGTGACGCTGAAAATAAAAAGTGGCTCCACCTCGCCTTAAGCTATAAGGTCTATACTGATACTGCTCCAAGCCCAGAGCTTCAACCGTAGTTTGAAACATCTTCCTCCATTTGTGTGGTGCATCACACAACTTGGTGCCTGGACTAACCGCCTGTTTCCATTGCCACAAGCGCCGTAGCGTGTCGGCTTCAGTGATAGTCACACTTTCTGCGGCTCCTGTTCGTTGTCCGCCCTTGGTCAATCCCAGGGATATCACTGCAACAGAAGTGGAGCTAGCTTGCGAGACATCCTTGCCTTTAAGTTCAAGAAGCTCCCCAGTTCGAAGGAGCCCATGAAACCCTAGGAGAAGGGAGAGAGCAAAAGTCGCACGGCTGTGAAATAGTGCATGACCGACAAGGGTATGCAGCGCCTCCTCTGTGAGCGGAGGTGCCCGACAGGGGATTTCATGGGAAGCCCAAGTCTTTAACAGGCGCCAACTAATGACGAGATGTCCTTTCAAGTGAGGGTCTCGATCTTGTAGTCCCGCTACCGTGTCAGCGGCTAGGCTCCTCCCCTCTCCCTCAGTCCACATGTATTCAAGGTAGTCGGCAAGGATGTGGTCAATCTCGCAGCGCTGTTGCGGAAGTGTAACTCCATGATTGTTGGTCCAGCTCAGGAACTTTTGGACAGCTTTGTTGTAGCGATCTTTCGTTTTGGGCTGCACTGTCAACCCCTTAAGGGGACCCAGGTTGGCACGTATTGTTTTCCGCTCTGCCTTACTCCTCCCTTCCACATGTTGCTTTACTTTCTTCCCCATTTCCGTTTGATACGCCCCCTTGAAGGGGCATCAGCAGGGTTCAGGGCAGTGTGAACATATGTCCACACTGCCGTGTTTCGGGTGAGGAGGAGTAAGGCATTGATACGTGCTAGGGTTCTTCGCAGTTTCTTGCTGCTGGTGCGGCCCCTAGTGAGGGTATGGAGACACACTAGTGAGTCAGTTAGATGTATGATCCTCTGGTCTCTGACTCGTTGCTTGGTGGTACGATAACGCATGGCACATAGCACGGCCCTTAGTTCCAGCACATTGATGTGCTCCTTATGGCCTCTCCATTTCCATCCGCACACTGTGGACCACTTCCACAAATTTGCAGGAATACTGGCTCTGAGTCTGTGATACTTCAGTGTTTCTTCTGAAGCAGAATTCACCAGTATGTCCTCTCCTTTGATACTGACCAAGTTGAGCAGTTTCTTAACGAGGAGATCGCTACCTCCCTGAATGAGAGCTTTCCTCGGCCCGTTCATCGGCTGTCTGGTAAGGAAAGTGGCAAAATCCGTGTTGGCTCCTGGCGACGTCCGTTCGATGCAGTGCTGGACCGTCAGCTGAGGACTTACTCCCAGCCACGCTCCCAATTGACTGAGGAGCCATGTGATCACAGTGACGTTCCAGGAGTTGCCCAGCAGCGTCAACCTGAGGTCTTGGTGCTCCGTAGAACCTTGCTTGGACTTAGGCAGGCAGTTGACTGTGTAATGCCTGGGAAAGCCAAGAATCACCTCGCGCTCTTCGGCATTGACCAAGCGGTGCACATCCCCTCTCCCGACCTGATGGCAGGTCTGTTATTGGTAAGGAGGGAACCTGAACTTGTCCTCCTCCCACTGTGTTTTTTCTGCCGCCGTCAACATGTCCAGCCCCGCCGGCCTTCTCCCTGGATGCTGTCGTGGCCGTGAGGTGGTAAACGTGGGGAGAGGTTGCTCACCTAGCCTTCTCCAACCTGGCACTAGGTACTTGTCAGATTCCACCTTACCTTCCAGCTTCACCTTTCCCATGGACTCCCATTTGTCATCAGGAGGGATCTCGATGGTCACACCCTCCCCTGTCTGCAACGCCCACGTGATCCAGTACAGCCTTGGTCGCCTGGCCAGGCTGACCCCGCTGGCATCAATCGCCCAGCTTTGGGTTCCAAAGGACTCACTCATAACCATCCGATCCTCGACATCCATTGATTGTACTGACTCAGCAAGGGAGTGCACTTGTGCCCAAGGAAAAGCCACCCGCACAAGATCACGGATTCGGGCCACATGTACGTACAACTTGCTACGGTAGTCCTTAAGCGCTCCCCTACGATCAGCGTTTAATCCGCTGACTCCTTGGCAAGGAGGCCCTGCACCCAAGATCACTAACCCGACCTGGGAAAATTGGCATGCCCATTGTCGCACCATGTCCAAGTCAACACTTTCCACATTTGAGACAAATTGAGTGGCCGGAAACTTGGATTCCAAAACCCTGGAGGCTGAGGCATCCATCTCCACACTAACATGTCCAGCCATTGGCAGACCAGCAGCATCTGCTGCCACTCTGAGAGCCCCGATCCCGTCAAAGAGACCTATAGTGAGTACTTGGGTCATCTCACCAAGTTCAGGGACGTCTCCCCTCGAGGGGCACAAGGTGGCTATCCGACCCAGATTTGTCAGTCCCCTGCTGACAGTGACACCTCCCCCAGTCGTGGAGGCATCACTTGCAGTCACTTGGGGGTTGGGTAGCGCTCGGAAGTTGATACGTGCCAACGGCAGTAGTGCGATAAACCGACTGATCTCCAGTTCCACCAAGTAGGGGATCTCCAGGCGTATCACCGGTGGGTATTTGTTAAATTCTTCGATAAACGCCCAGATGTGATTCAGGCCACCCATTAGGGCCCTACGGAAAGTGGCAATGTACACGAGGCCCCCAGCCACTACCTGCATCTGTTTTTGACTACACTTCCCTTGGTCTAGCATGAGTAGCGCCAGTTGGGTATACTTTAGGATCTTGTCAGGTTTGGGGTATGCACACCCCTTGTCACCATCCACCATAGCCCCTTGTACCTCGGCCCTCAAGGAACGTTGCACGGCCTTTTTGGGATGCCTAGGAATACCCCAAGCCTCATACTCAGCTCTAAGGGCTAGAATAGAGGGGCTTGGAGAACCTTTCAGGAGCGCTGCCAAACTCCCGTCCATGCGTTCCAACTCATCAAAGTTGTCCAAATATATTCGATGCATCAGATCAGTGTTGGGGAAAGGACGATCCTTCCTCAGCTCTTGGCAATCCAGGAGGCGATTGCTCGTCCTCCCCTTGGCTCTTCTCACCACGGAACGGTGGACTGCCTGTGCCAGACTGACTGAATTCCTGAACCCCATGGGCAAGACTCGAGACACCAAAAAATGGCGCTCGGTCTGCCCCGGATGCAGATGGGTCGGTACAGCCTTGTTGAAACCGAGAAACTTGTGCCATGCAGCGGGAACTTTAAAAATGTAGAAGAAACACCTCACATCTTCTGACCCAATGAGCAACTGTTGAGTGGGCATCAACATTAACGGCCCAGCTGAGGACCATGCTGGCAACGTTGATACGTCTCCTTGGATTGGCCGGCAAATGTTGTTCAGAGGAATCAAATTCATGATTAGCCTATGCAACTCTATCCCTCCTGCTCTGTCTCCCTTGGGCACTCCGAAGAGGCCATTTAGGAGAGGCTTCCCCTTCACATGGAACAACTCGCTCTCCGGGAGAAGGCCACAGATACCCGATGACAGGAGACCTCGACAGACGCCCTCCCATTGGTCATCAGCTACCATGACCCTCGGAGGCTTGGTGTATTCCATGGATTCAGGAGGGACTAGGTAGTCCTCGAAATGTGTGACGTAGTGTCTGCAACCCCCTTCCAATACCGAAGACAGCTCCACCCCTCCTACTTCTGCAGGTATAGCTGGACTAAGGTTGGACCAAGAAGTAGTTTTTGCCACCGACACTTCATCACCAACATAGTCTACACTGCGACTACTAAAAAAGGATTCCCAAGTAGACAAGCTAAACGTCTCTTCCCATGTTGAAACCTCTGCTAAATCTCCGCACAGCCCTTCCAGGAACTCAAGCTGCAAAGGAGTTACTCTGGCCCCTGACTCTAAGTCAACTCCCGCGTAACTATTGAGACCCAAGCAAAGAGACCGCAGCATAACCACATCAACCCTGGCCAGACGTTCCTGCCCCCTTAAAATGTCAGTGTTGGTGGGTAACGGGAATACGTCACCCGTGGGCTTGGCCTCGCTGTGCTTCTTTTTCAATTTTGAAGAAGATTTAATCAGCAGTGACTGAACTAAGGGCAAACAGGAACCCCAGGGTAAACCAACAAGTTTCTCAACTCGACCACACTCCCTGACTTCACTCGGATCCTTCATCTTCTTTTTCTCACCACTGCGATCGAAGGTCTGCGGGGCATCGTCCAAGTGACTATCTGCAAAGTCACCTAAGCATCGGTTGGATGACGCCGAGGGACTACCAGCGAACTGGCTGTCCGGAGCTTCGCCACTAGGTGAAACATGAAACTGTGGAAAAACGCCTGCGCCATCTGACCTCTCTCCGGCGCCATGCCCCATAACACCTATAGGCGGTTTCCACACAGAACCGTGTCCACGCACCCAGGGTCCACATTCAGGGCTGTCAGGAGGGCGATCTTCGCGCACTCCCGTACTGCACCTGGCCCGGTCCTGTCCAAGGACAGTGTCCCGGCCGTGGGCAGTCTTCCCCTGGTTTAAACTAAGGCCACAGGGGGCTCCTCGCACCTCTTCATAGCTTCTTTGTGGCTCTCCTCCCAAACCTAGGAGGGGGCCCTCATATTCGTCTTCAGCCTCAGCTCCCAAATCTAGGAGCTCTTCTTTCCTTCCTCTTTTTCGCTCCTCTTGCCTTTCCCTTTGTCGCGCCCTTTTGTCTCGCCCTTTCCGTATCGCCACGGGGCCCCTGCCCCTGAACTCTCGCTCTTTCCCTTTTCTTTTCCTTTTGCTAACGCTCTCGTCTTCTGCTCCTCCTTGTCTTCCTTGGCCGCGGCCTGTGTTTCTGCGCGGCTTGTCAGTTGTCCCCGTTCTGGCGGGACCACTTCGACCCTCTGACTGACTCGCCAACTCCCTCCATTGGCTGTCAGCTGCAAACTCTTCAGCCTCTGCGCCAAGCAGTCGACCGTGTTGGCAACTTTCCCCTGAAGCGCCAGGTCTAAGCTCCAGCACAAGGTCAGAGCTTCTCGGCTGGCCCCCCCTGAAAGGAGGGGGGCCAGATGGTTGCGGTAATATTGCAGCGCCACCGCAGGCACCTCCCCTTTCTCCTGGTCCCAAACTGTGCCTGCTGCCGTCAGGAGTTGACTCTGCATCTCCCTGATAGTGCTCTCCGCTAGAACTCCTGGAGCTCGGCGGGCCACCACCCGCACTTTGTGGGTGTCCCCGAAGATCCCCTCGTCCTCGGAGCTGCCCTGGTCGCTGCTCTCCCCGCTCCCATCGATGGAGCTTGAATCGCCGCTGGTGCTCTCCTCCTTCTTCCTCTTCAGCTTCTTCTTCAATGCTTTCACCAGTTTCCTCCTCACTTTGTAATTGGGGTCCAGGCCAGTTGACCCGAAGACATCCTTCAGCTCCTTTCGTGAGTTGACCCTCTTTCTGCTCGATCTCACCTTCTTTCGGCTGGATCCTCCGGTGCTTGAGGATCTTTTCTTCTTCTCCTTTTTCTTTTTCTTTGTTTTCTTGTCGTCTCTTTTCTGGTCTGCTCTCTCTTTCTCCTTCGCTTCCTTCTCTTGCAATGCCATTGCTTCTCTCCTCAGCTCTGCATTCTCGTCTCTTCCTTCTCGCAGGTTCTCTGACCAGCCTCCCTCGTCGCTCCTCTGTTTCTGTCGGATTTTTGTGGCGTGTACTAGACCTTCTGCGTCCACCTTGTTGGGGCAAGTTGGGCCGCACAGATGGACCCGCACTGGCACCGTGGGGTGCCCGGTGATCCACTTCAGGAGGGACTCGCTTTCCGTCCCCTCCCCTGTCAGTTGCAACTCTACATCGCCCACATGGCGCACTTGGAGGCCCTGCACTGTGCCGCAAAGACGACATCCTTCTTGTCGGTACTCCACAACGACGACGACAGGAGTACCTTGCACCAATCTTCCCAAAGGAGCCAAATTGGCTTCCACCTCTTCTCCGTTCACAAACTTTTCTTCTGCTTCGCCCTTCTGACTCTGCTCACCTGCGCCTCGACTCGCCGGTCTACGCAGAGCTGCTCCCACCCTAGGAGCCCGTCTACCAGCTGGCCCTGCCGCCGCTGGCCTCCTCAATGCCATTAACCTTGAGCTCGGTCCTCTCGCCAAGCCCGCTGCCTCTCTCGCTTCTTTCTGCCTTTGTTGAGCGCCCTCTTACGCTGGGGATCGGCCCTGGGCTCCGCTTCTCCGATCGGACGCCTCACTGTCAAGATAGGACCCTCCCACCTTCTAGGAGGATGCTCTGGTTCTCGGGGTCTGCCTCTGCCCCTGTCTCTATCTTCCAGTCTCGGACTCCTTGCCCTGCTGACGGGCCTCTTGTCAATGAAAGCTTCTCTGCTTCCACGTGCAGACTCTTCTCCTGACCTATTTTTGCTTCTCGGACGTTCTTTCCTTTCTTTTCTTCCTGGGCTTTCTCCTCTCTCTGTCTTACTATCTCGGGCTTTACTCCTCTTTCCCTCAGCTTTCTCCTTCTTCTTTTCTTTCTTGGGCTTTTGACGCGATCTGGATCTCTCAGCCTCCTCTCTAGCTCCCCGGGCGCTCGAGGAAGGTGCCTCAGCAACCTCGGCTGGGGCGCTTGGTGCGCTCGCCGGCGCCTCCCTCTTCACCGCAATGCCCTCCGTACGAGGAGGAGGTGGGGGAGGCACTGGTAACCCTCCCGTAGTAGGAGGGCCCACAGGAGCACAAAGCCTGTCCCTGCTCTTCTTGGAGCAGGGAAGTCCACTGCCTGGCCTGGCTGACCCCCCAGGATCGCAGTACAGGCTGAAGTGCTCTGAACTCCCCCACCAGCCGGGAGACACACCGGCACAAAGCGCAGACTCCGTCCACTCCAGGAAAGGGGCAGTTGCACAATCTGCAACCACTCATGAGCTGAAGCCGAAACTACCGAAAAAAGGGGATGATCAACCTATTCGTCTTTACTTCCGGGGTCGTTCATTCATTGTAATAGATGATAATATGGAAAATCACTACCCATCCAGTTGGTTCCCATCCAGTTGGTTTACCTCGCTTGAGCCATGCAAAATAGTGGTTTAATACACCCCGTGATGTCCCAATTATCCCAGAAAATATGTCAAATAGCATCTTGGTAATATCCATTGAAATCCATCAAATCCATAGTCATCTCTTCCCTCTCGTATTTAATACCTGCCAAACGAAACCTGGGCGGTATGTATTGGATCGCTCTTCATGAATATCTATGAATATGTCATGTTAAATTGGCTTTACAGAGTCATTTCAGGATGGTTATATAAACCTTGTTAAACCACCTTTTTTGTTGGTTAAACTGCTAAGCCCCCTATGAATCTGAGTAAGATGGGATGAAAATCCATTGAAATCCATTAAAATGCATTCAAATCTACTTAGAATCTACTTAAATCCATGAGAAATTACCAAAATCCGTTCAAATCCCTAAAAGAAAAATGTTTTTCCGAAAACGTGAGAGTACCAGCCTATGTCGCATGACATTGCTTACGCTGGACCTTACGCAATGCTGGCGCGACCACAAGTTTGACTTACGTGGCAGGCATGTACATAAAATGACTTACGCGACGCTTATGTTGGCAAGTTTGACTTAAAACGCATAGGAACTGCTTATGCCAGAAGCTTGTACGACCTTGAGCAGATCATCATGTCAGGCATGATCATGCTTGCGCCAGAGCTTACGCATTGTATTCTGCAAAAGTGGCTTACACCACCTTACGAAACCCAGGGTGTTGCTTACGCGACCCAGTCATATGACACAACTCTTCTTAAAGCGTATTCAAGGGGGTTCTGACGATGCTCCATTAAAATCTGGTTGGTGATTTCAACCCCTCTGCAAAAATATGAGTTCGTCAGTTGGGATCATGAAATTCCCAGCTGAATGGAAAATAAAATTCATGTTCCAAACCACCAACCAGATATACATATGATATATATATATATATATATGTATATATATAGTGGTAGTACTAACCATTATTAACCATTACTAACCATTATTAACCAGTAATCCATTGAAAATCCACTGAGGAAATCCACGGATCCCGCCATCGCCATCGCCATCCAAGCGTCGTTTGCTGAGCGTCAAGGCCTGCTGCGCCACCTTCAGCGCTGCAGTGGGTGAGCCCAGGAGTTCCTCCACGTGCGACAGGAGAAGCAACGTTTGGACCTCCTTCTCCTTGGAACCAATGCTTGGGTATCTATTTTCTCATCATATGCTATATTATTTCTATATATATATATATCTATTATTTTCCAATTATCTATAACCCAGATTATTTGATGGATATCTGGTTGGTGGTATACCTACCCCTTTGAAAAATATGAGTTCGTCAGTTGGGATGATGGCATTCACAAGATATGGAAAAATTCAAAATGTTCCAAACCACCAATCAGAAATATTCTATGTATGTGTATATATATATATACTGTATGTCATATGGGTATCAAATAATGGTGAATTTTCATGGGATTTAATCAACAAACTGCGATTTAATTGCATTTAACACACAAAGATTGTAATTTAAAGGTGGTTTAATGGGATATAACGGGGATACCCTCCGGTAATCAAACATAGCAATTGAAAATGCACCAACTAAATGGAGATGTCTAGCCGGGAAAATCAACTATAAATGGATGATTTTCCAGCAAGCCACATTTGGTTTCCAGAGGTTAATGTGTGGAGATCCAATGGGTATCTTCTTGATTTATATTATATATATTATATTATGTGTATATATTATTATTATATTATATTATAGTATATTATATTATATATTATATTATATATTATATTATATTATATTAAATATTATATATTATATTAAATTATACTATATTATATTATCTTGTATTGTATTATATTAAATTATATTATGTTATGATATATTATATTATATTATATATAATGATATATATAATATATAATGCTATATATATATCATAATATATATATATCATAATATATATATCATAATATAATCTCACATGTAAACCTTCTACACATACATCATGGGATATCATTGATATATATATATATATTCACTAATGGGTTATCGTGGGTATATCAGCTACAACAACTGTGGAAAAAGGTGGTATAGAACGGATATATTTCATGATGGCAATTCATGAAGTTTTGATGGAAGTAAGAAACCTAGCAACATTAGATAGCATTTAACTGTCTTGATTTGAAGGAACCATTAGGAAAGTCTGGGTTGTCAATCAAATGTACATCTTTCAACCAATTCTGTTCGGATAGCCATGGGGAGGTCTGTCAATCATGGCTAACAAGAACGGCTGAAATATCCAGATGAAGTCACGCGCATGGAAAATGATGATCTTTCCAAAAAGGGTTAAACATTTAAAAGCAATTGTGGTGGTTTAACCACCAAGAAACCGCGGGAAGATAAAGAACAACCACGAATAGGTGCTAATTGGATGATTTATGGGCTATGGTGGGTCCAAGCCCAGCATGTCCAGCTCGCTATTGACTCGCAAACATTCTAAGGGAAACCTGTACCAAGCAAACAGCTCAGTGAATTTCATCAACAGCCGATGAAAATTGAGAATCAAACCTTTAACAACCGGGCATTCAGGAAAGCAAACGAGAAAGCACGGATTTTGGTTTTATCAACCACTAGATATCACTGAATAGGATACTGTCCAATGGAAGTAAGCCGCTGGGACGCAAAAAAACTATTTCTGGACACAGCCTGATGAAAGCAACGTCTTGGCCATGGAACGGATCCGAAAGGTGCTTCAAACATATTTGATTGAAAATCTAGGGAACAAAAAAAGATCTGATGTAAATGTGATGGTCAATCATCATTGTCCCCATTCAAAACATTGCCATTTGGGCGTGCATTTTTTTCTTAATCATAATGTTCACCATCAAAATTGCCATGCATTGGGCGTGTATACCCCATGTTCTGAAAATTTTCAGACATACCCACAGGCGCCAAACGTCAATCGCGCCAGACTCTGCCAACAGATTCAAAGCTTTTCGCAGGGCGCTGCGAGCTTCTCCATACATCCTGGCCCCCAGTGACCCCATGACCCCACTAAGAATGAGGCGAAAAGTTCTGAAGGGTGATTCTGAGCCACCAAGAAGTGGGCTGTTTGAATCCGGATGAATGGATTGATTTGTCCAAGGAGAAACATACGGTGGAAACCATGATTCTTCCTATCCGGGGAGTCAGAGAATTCAACCAATCCTTGGGCCACTGGGGTGCTTAAAATATTCTGTGAAGGGTATGTGTTCCAACATGATGTCCTCCACCAAGGCCACGACGAACCTCTTTTGTGCCGCGTACATCGAGTTCCCTTGTGCCACTTTTGGTGCCGAAATCTTGAGCTTTTAGGCATGATCGGGTTTTTACGAAAAAAAACATACTGGTAAAACTTCTCAGCCAATGTCGGAAGAACATTGGCCTACAAGATGCGACAAGCCTGACCTTTCCAGTTTAGCTCGAAAGCAGCCCTTGGTTTCCTGCCATTTTGTGCCGCGAACCAAGCTAGAGGACCTCCGGAAAAATCCCCGCCTGGCATTGATGTAGAAGTCCGCTAACAGGCGGAGAGCGTCCACCTCATGTTGGGTTGGTTAAAAGAGCTGAAATGTGGGGTTGAGATTTAGTTTCAAGATGTTTCAAGCAAGTTGAATCAAAGCATCCAGCTATTGAAGCTATTCAGGGCCTTGTCATATCAATCTATGGCTCACAATTCAGACAAAAATGGGCATCCCATCATTCTGCACATGCGAAATTGCGCCTGTCCAGCTACATCCCCTTCAGCAGCAAAGAGGTTTACTTCTTCCTCAGTGGCCTTGCAACAGTGGATGGCACCCATTGACATCCAAATCTAACCCTCTCATTGACCAACCATCTGAGTGTCAATTTGCATCATCCAATATAGGGGTAGAGGTATACCGGTATACCCAACAATATAACCAATCTTGGAGATGCTACCACGTCATTGATCGGATGTTTAGATGGCATGAACCAGATACGATTGATTGATTATTAGATGATTGAGCCACCCCGGCCACCCCAAAACTATCCAAAACCCAGCAGAATTAAATTAGATCATGCCGAGTTGAGGTGGAAACTAACGCACCAACCAGCAAGTGATTGGATAGTTCCTACAGCTTGGAACTGAGATAGTTGTATATCTTGGAGATAGGATCCCCAGGTGCTCACAATGCAATCCCCTGAAATGGCCATCTGAAGCCTGTGAAGATTGAAATTTCCAGAAGATATGTCATCTTCCAACCCCCATTTTGTGGGGCGGAGCCAGATCCACAGATAACATCCATTGCCCAGAAATGCCAACAGCTGCCCCTTTTTCCTATCAGTCAGATGGAATCCATGATTTGACCAATATAATTCCCTTATGTTCCCTTTACATTCCCGTTCTTGCCATGGAGCTTTAGCTGAATACCGGAGGGTAATTCTATTCCCATTCAATCACCTGTTTGTTACTCAAATCCCTCTTAAATCCCCTTAAGTCAGTGACATCATCTGATCTCATGACATATCATGGCCCATTTTTTCCTTTGGAAAAATTCCACCATCCTTCCATCCCCCCATCCTTCCATCCTTCCATCCAGACCTCCAGCGCCATCATCGTCTCCGTCATCGCCTGCTGCAGCAGCTCCAGGCTCCGCAGCCGCCCCCGGCGGTGCCGCAGCGCCTGGAAGAGCTGCCGCGCCCGCTGCGCCGCGCCCTGCGCCTCCAGGGCGCCGGGCTGCGCGCCGGGCTGCGCCAGGCGGCAGGAGGCGATGGAAAGCAACGCCATGGCCTCGCCCTCCTGGATGTGGATGGATGGGGATGGATGAAATTAGGTGAAAATGAGCCAAGAAATTGAGCAGAATTAGGTGATTTATGCTGATTGATGTTGATTTATATGTTGATTTGGCTGGGCACCAACAAAAGGACCACAACAAAAAGCTATGCCGATTTACGTTAGATGTCGGGTTATTGTTGAAGGAGTTACAACTACTCGCAACCTGAGAGTCTCACTTCAATGGCTCTGCCCAGCCTCCATGGGGACGAAACTTACTTGAGATTTGATGAGACCCCGATTCCTCGGGGTGATACCATTGCCGTGTTATCACCACAACATCATGCTCGTCCCACGTATTTTCTTGTTGTAGCCATCCCTACAACCATTTCCTGAGGATGATCCTCCAACTTTACAAGCTCCTGGTTCTCCAGTCTTCTGAAGAGCTGCGCGGCTTCATTGGAGGATTCCAGGGTCGACAGAGGTGCAGTTCCTGGGAAGTGCTGCTTCACCGCTTGCTGCGCAGCGCTCCTGTGCCAAAATCTGGGGGCATCCCTTGCGGCTGCGAAGAATACAGTACCTGAACTGTCCCATCCAATCATTAAGGCCAACAGAAAACAGTTATATGAATGCTGGTTCTAGTTGCATCCTCCAAAATATGCTTGCTCTGCCCATCCACACCTCCACCTTCTCCTCAGCCCCCGCCTGCCGAAGAAGATGTGCAGCAAGCAGATGAGGTGCAAAGCCTCCCCCTGGCCCTCCTCATCTTGACCATGTCGGCTGATGGTCAGCGCCTGGCACGGTCAGAGAAACCGGAGGACGGAGATGGTCATCAGGAATGTTGCGAAGGGGAGGTGGTGATATTATCCAATTTGTTTTATAATCTCCCAATTATAAGACGGAAATCTTGTCGCAAGATATCACAAAACATCGCAAACATGTGCTAAGATGAAATGAACACGCTTATCAACTGTTCACAGATGTTCATCTCATCTCATCTCATCTCATCTTATTTGAGCAGTGTTAAAAATACCTCTGTCGTCCCTTATATTGCTGGTGAATAAGAGTTCTCAGTTCATGGATGGTGACAATCCCGAATATATTTGATAATGCAATCCCACATAATCATGAATCAACAGGGATTTAGCAGCCACTGCTGATCTAAGGATACCCAAGTAGTGGCAGTTATGGCCCAATTTTCATGCGCAAAAATGATGAGAAATAGTCACAAACCACGGGTGGTCATGTCTTGCTTCAATGATTTCGAGAACTTCAGAGGCTTCATCTACAGAAAGCAACCTCCAAAAAGATAGAAAAGTAAAATCCCACAAGAATAGTGAGAATTATTTTTTCTATTTTTTGGGGGGTTACCATAACCTGATTTCAGTTCTATAACCTAGCAACCCGTCGCTGCCTCGCAGGCTGCTGCAGCGGCTCCTTCCAGGTTTTGGTCGCTCAGCTGAGCGTTGCCCTTGGCGATCAACAGCTGCAGTTGCACTTCCCTGGCGATGCTAAGGTCACCTCCACCAAATCAGGCCTTACCCTCCGGGAATTCAACACACTGTGGATGGTTGCGAAATCCGAGAAACCACCGAAAGGATGGTTGCAACCGCAACAAAATCATGGGATGTTTAGCACCGCAAAATCAACTGCGAAAATGGCCCGTTGATAGGTGAGTTCGCTATGAAATCCATGATGATTGTCCGTAGCCATGTGAAATGACCAGACGGGATTACCATGGATTACCCCCATCAATCCCAAGGCCCAAGTTTTTTTCCATCCCACGGCTCGTAGCTATTTGGACTCGCCAGCCCTCTGGTAAGTAAAGTTTGCAAGGGGAAATACCAAATATGTATATATTATAATATATACAGTACATATATATATATATATATATATATATATATATTCATTCATTCTATTACTATATTCCTCAATCAACCTATCT
>CAMXCT020006599.1:300185-386166 GCA_947184155.2 Cladocopium goreaui
TTTATCATCATCTATACATGTGTACTGAAATGGTGGATCTCCATTTGCCCGGCTTCTCTGCCCAAGTACCACCCACCCAAAGTCCGGGCCTGTGGCTCCTCTCAAAGGATGTGCCCAGCCGCTTCAACATGGACAGGCCTACGCAAGGACGCCGAGGGATCAACCCCAGCAACGACCAACAAACGTGAAACTTTCGGCCATGCCAACGGCGATGCAAAAAACAGGCCATGACCATGTGATACCCTTAAACATACAAAAAGCTATTGAAAATCGCCATTTATAGTTGATTTGCCCATGAAAAATGGTGATTATCCATAGTTATGTAAACGTTTACCAGAGGGGATCCTCTACCCGGTAGCTACCCTGCTTAAAATGCTGAAATCCCTTCCTTGAGTTGAAATCTGTTGAAATCATACTTTTACTGCCTACATGCTTAGATCCCTATATTTGCTGGCTAACATTCGTATTCCTCATCTTGTGGTGCTTAAAATTCATGTAAAAACCCTTGTTTCTGTCTGTCGGCCAACTTTCTTAATTTACATCCCGTGATGGCTACCTACAGTAAACACTACAGCAAGACACCCTTCGTTTTGCTGCTGAACACCCCGTGACTCCCCTTTTAGTCTGCTGGGTAAATTCTCATTGTTGCGTTTGAAATGAAGAATTTGAATGTCTGATTAACGTTATATAAATAACATTAACATCCACATCGGTTTCGCCCTTAGGCGGGCCAAGAATTAAGATCCATGTTTTTGCGTTTTTGTCAGCGCCGGTGCTTAGAAAATATCCTACCGTTTGCTTGTTAAATAAGGGCCTGGACTCTGGCTGGACTCTGGCTGGTTAAAAGCCCACTTCTTTGGGATAATCTACCAATCAACATGGATCATTTGGCAATCCATATCAATCTACATGTCCATTTCAATCAAGTAAATGCATGTACTAAATGCATGTACTGTAAATGCATGTAAATGCAAACTCTATGGTCTTGTGGTAAGCACAATGCCAACCATCTCCAAATTTACCAGAAATGTACCGGGATTACCATCAGCAAGATTATGTTAATTCCGTGCGAACTGTGTCATGTCTGATGGGGGAAATCGTAAATAAAACAAAATCTATGTGACAAAGGGTGTGTGGCTACAATCCATCCAGTAAAAACTATTGCAGGCTGATAACTCCGTATCAAAATAGCAACAGATTCAGTTGTACTAAAGTACCCATTCCAGGTTTATTTTCTTTTTAGATCCTTAAATCGTACGATACCAACAATATTGATAAGTTAAATTTATGTGTCAGTCAAACAAATTAAATCCATGTACATACTCTAAGGTATATTTGCCATGTGGGCCTGTCTGAAAATGGGGTACGTCCCCAAAAAGCCTTCAATAGGGAAAATGATGATAAGCCATTGGATTTGGGGTAAATCCCTAAACTCCACCTGGATCACTTTCGGTCGATCCTCCCAATGGCTTCTATTGAAACTGGCTTTTCCCAGTAAACTCCACGAATTTTCCATGGTAGCCTCTGGCAATGACGGATTCCCCTCATGGATTATGATTTATCCCCCAATTTCAACCCCTCTGAAAAATATTAGTCCGTTGGGATTATATTTCGGACTGGTGACTTAGGACTTAGGCCACCATAGTGACATAGGAATTTGTGCACCAAGTCCTAAGTCACTGGTGTTCTTACCAGGTGATTTGTGTGCACCAAGTCCTAAGTCACTGGGGTTGTGATTGGATTCAAGCACACTTTTTAAGTTAAAAAAAAAATCTTCTCTGAATAAGTCATCAGAATCTACATACTTACAGAACATTACAGTACAGTACAATTACATCACTACAATACAGTAGTAAGTACAGTACATTACACTACAGTACATTACATTACATTACAGCACATTACAGTACATTATATTACATACATGCACAGGACTTGGTGCACAAAATCGTATGTCACTAGAGGGGCACAAGTCCTAAGTCACCAAAACCTACATACTTACAGTAAAGTACAATACATTACATTACATTACACTACAGTACATTACATTACAGTACGGTACATTACAGTACATACATGCATAGGACTTGGTGCACAAAATCGTATGTCACTAGAGGGGCACAAGTCCTAAGTCATCAGGACCTACATACTTACAGTACATTACAGTACAGTACAGTACATTACACTACAGTACATTACATTACATTACAGTACAGTACATTACAGTACATACATGCAAAGGACTTGGAAATCGTCTGTCACCAGATTAGATTAGATTAGATTAGATAAGATTAGATTATATTTCAAGCGAGTGACTTAGGACTTGTGAAAGATACCCTGGTGTGGCCAAGTCCTATCTCATCATGCGTCGGACCCCCCCGGCACAAGTCCCAACTCATCAGGTGTCCGACGAGATTAGAAACTATGTTTGATTTTTTTTAGTGCGGCATGGACCACTTGTAAAACCATGATGACATAGGAATGAACTAGCAGAAATATATTAAGATGATCCTAAGTCATCACGCTCGTGCGCTGCAGCACTTTTTAAGTTAAAAAAAATCTTCTCTGAATAAGTCATCAGAATCTACATACTTACAGAACATTACAGTACAGTACATTACATCACTACAATACAGTAAAGTACAGTACATTACATTACACTACAGTACATTACATTACATTACAGTACGGTACATTACAGTACATACATGCATAGGACTTGGTGCACAAAATCGTATGTCACTAGAGGGGCACAAGTCCTAAGTCACCAAAACCTACATACTTACAGTAAAGTACAATACATTACATTACATTACACTACAGTACATTACATTACATTACAGTACGGTACATTACAGTACATACATGCATAGGACTTGGTGCACAAAATCGTATGTCACTAGAGGGGCACAAGTCCTAAGTCACATTGTGGTCCCCATTGCACTACCCCGTCGTTGGGTCGAAGTCCTCGTAATGTAATGTACCGTACTGTAATGTAATGTACTGTAGTGTAATGTACTGTACTGTACTGTAATGTACTGTAAGTATGTAGGTCCTGATGACTTAGGACTTGTGCCCCTCTAGTGACATACGATTTTGTGCACCAAGTCCTGTGCATGTATGTACTGTAATGTACCGTACTGTAATGTAATGTAATGTACTGTAGTGTAATGTAATGTAATGTATTGTACTTTACTGTAAGTATGTAGGTTTTGGTGACTTAGGACTTGTGCCCCTCTAGTGACATACGATTTTGTGCACCAAGTCCTATGCATGTATGTACTGTAATGTACCGTACTGTAATGTAATGTAATGTACTGTAGTGTAATGTAATGTACTGTACTTTACTGTATTGTAGTGATGTAATGTACTGTACTGTAATGTTCTGTAAGTATGTAGATTCTGATGACTTATTCAGAGAAGATTTTTTTTAACTTAAAAAGTGCTGCAGCGCACGAGCGTGATGACTTAGGATCATCTTAATATATTTCTGCTAGTTCATTCCTATGTCATCATGGTTTTACAAGTGGTCCATGCCGCACTAAAAAAAATCAAACATAGTTTCTAATCTCGTCGGACACCTGATGAGTTGGGACTTGTGCCGGGGGGGTCCGACGCATGATGAGATAGGACTTGGCCACACCAGGGTATCTTTCACAAGTCCTAAGTCACTCGCTTGAAATAATTATTCCTGATATTATATGGAAAAAAAATGTTCCAAACCACCAACCAGTGTTGGTTGGTGTAATATGATGACCCCTATAATTGATGAATCAACCAACAGGGGGTTCAAACAATGCTCATGATATCATTCCCAACTCGAAAGTGCAGTTCCAGCTATGATAGATATAAAACATATAAAAGTTTTTAAACAAAAGTTGCGTATATCCCAACTTATGGGGGTTAATTTTTCATGGTAATAGCCATGAAAGTAAAGTCAACTGCACTCCCAAGTAGCTATGTCGGTGTACAATCTCATTCCTAAACTGGTGGCAACCATGGTACCCCTAAATCATCCATGTGATTTCGGATGTTCAAAAAAAGTCTTCAATAAAACCATCCAGCCATTGGATGCTACCACCATTTACATCTGGGAAACCCTCATAATCCCCCAGTGGGTGAATTATGACAATTCACTAACCTGAATTAAGGCTATTGTGGGATAATGTCCCGTATACTAAACATCATTCCAGTCAGGTCGCAGTGAGGTCGTTGGAATTTACCCAGCTGCGGGGCACCACTACCTTTCTCCACGTCCCCGCCTTCATCGGCCATCATCCTGGCCCGTGCTCGGTCATCCGCTGCCAGGGCCGCTGAGGAGGCGGCAGCCAGCAAAATGAGCTGCGCCACGTCGTGGCCTGGCTTTTGGTGGGCCATGGGAAATCATAGGGAAATGAAGGGGAAATGATGGATTTTTTTTGGAAGAAGCATGGGAAAACCGAGCGGAAAACAAGACTTGTCCTTTTTTGCAGAGGAATAGAGGGGAGGGTCTGGTCTATTGATTGTAAAGGGTGGTTGACCCCTTTTCTTACTCAACTCACTTAGTAGGACAGGGACATCTATGTCAAAGACGCTACTCAACAAAAGTCGTGGGAAGTGGTGGGAATAAATGAGTGATTGGTTGCAACTTGAGTGAGGTGTATCCCATAGGAATGGAATTATCCGAATGAAGGTTGCGGGGTTCACGTGAAGCTCTTCCTCCTGTTTCGCTGCAGCTGTTTTTGAACCACCTGGTACACTTTGGCACTGTTCTGTTTTGTCAAAAATGGGGGTTTCCTGAAATAGGGGTACCCGTAAATCATCCATTTTAGTAGGATTTTCCATGATAAACCATCCATTTTGGGGTGATCCCCCATTTGCCGCAAAAATTGAAACAAAAATTGAACTTTTTCCAAGCGCACGGCCCTCAAACAATGAAATCACTCAATCACTAACAGTTGTGGTGACGCCAAAATTGAACTTTTTCCAAGCGCACGGCCTCCAGATACGAATTTTACGAGCTGATACGACTTAACGCTAGCACTTGTACCCCCATTTTAGGAAACCTCCAAATGTATCCGGTCAATAGTTGACCCATGTCAACTGCTTCTTCTTAAAGTCTACAGAAGCCAAACGCCATGACAATTCTCTCTCTGAATCGTGGTAGGCTGCATTTTTAATTTTTGTCAGATCCAGCATCGAGCAACAGCTGGACTGCTTCCAAGCAGCCTCGCAAAGCTGAGACATGCAGTGCTGTTTTTCCATCTCGTGCAGCCGCGTTCACATCAGCTCTAGCCTTCAGCAACACGTTCACCACTTCACCACCACCTCGTGCATGTGGAATTGGAAAATCCTTAAAACCGAAAGAAGGACTCCTGACCCTGACGGCACAGGCGGCGAGATGCAAAGGTCTGGCACCTTCAGCCTTCAGCACTTGTTACGTCCTTGTCTACATCCTGGAGCAAGAGCCGCATTGCTCTCACATGTCCAGACCATGCTGCGCCATGCAACGCTTTTAATCCATGCAAGGTTTCAGTGTCAAAGACTGCGTTCTGGTCAGCTCCAGCTGCTCAGAGAAATCTCACCACTTCCGAATGGCCATACGACACAGCCTCATGTAAAGCTGTTAAACCTTTTACCGCATTGCCATGTGGCACTGACGCACAAGCTGGCATCAACGTTGGCATTAACACCCAAGGTGGCGATGCCACCTTGGGTGTGAATGCTGCATCGATGTCTGCTCCAGCTTCAGCTAGCAATCGCACCATTTCCAAGGAGCCACGCTCAGCTGCCATGTACAAAGGTTTATTACTGTATATATAATTCTCAGGGGCATAGTTGGCATAGTTCTTGTCTGCTCCAGCCTCCAGAAACAATTGCACAGCTTCCAAGCTGTCACAGAGCGCTGCCACAAAAAAGTGATCGCGGTTTGGGTTGGCTCCAGATGCCGCCAAGAATTTCAACACATGGAAGTGACCACGTTCCACCGCAAAATCCAAGGCTGTCTTCCCATGTTCAGCCCTGGCTTCCAACAGCAGCTACAGTACAGCACTTGTAAGTGGCCCCCTTTAGCTGCGGCGTGAATGGGAATGTTGCCACCACTGCCGTTGGGATCCTGTGGTTCTTGAAGAAGCTTCTCGACTCTGCCAGTACGATTCTTTCTGCATGCACGCATGAGTTCTTTCTGGGACCGTTCATCCGCCACAAAATCTAAAATGACCAGTTGCATACTTACCACGGATGCCAAGGGCATGTCATCCTCCAGCTGGCCGATACCATCCACTAGAAGCCTTTGCCGAAACCTTGAGAAGCCAGTCTCGGTTGCAAGCACCTGCTTAAGGTCTTTCACAGATCTGCCATCGTCCACCATGCGCGCATACAGGTCCTTATAAAGCTCAGCCAGAGTATCACCAGACAATGCAGTGATCTGCACCATTGGAGGATGTTCCTCACATAGACCTGTGCTGGGGATGTTCCAAACCCGCTTTGCGTAGGAAACGGTGTTCCAAACAAAAACATACCTCCTTTCCTGTCCATTTGTGCATGTATATTATAATAGATGCATGTATACATATATATGCATATATCGATTTATTATGTATTTATCTATTTATTTATTTATCTATTTATTTATTGTTACTATCTATTTATTTACTATGTTATATGCTTTAGTTACATATGCTCAAAGGCTCTAATGTCGTATCTTCAATTCGAACGCTCTTGATGAAACCCGGATTTGCAGCCCTGTGTCGCTCAGTGAGATGCGTTTAAAGCTGCCAAATGAGCCAGAGGAGGTCTGGACAACTGGAGTGTAATTTTGCACCTCCCCAATCTGTCGAGGCCCCAGAAAGGCTACAAGCTTTGAGTGTTGCAGATTGCAGAATTTGCGAGCCCTGCAAAATGGTTTGTTCTATCTTACTCTGACACGAGTTGGTGCGAGGGCCCAATTTGTGGACATGGTGTTGTTTATGTATAATATACATATTTATATATATATATTATAAGCTGGTTTATAACTCTGATAGGTATATCTACCATAAATCTAGTTGTTTTGGGTTCTAAGCCAACTTAGCTACCCTCCGGCAATCAAACGTGGCAATGGAAAATCCATCATGCACAGATGACTGTCCCATTAAAACCTCCTTTTATCGCTATGGGGCCCCACCTTATAAATTGTTCTATGCGGATCTCTAATGCCCTGCCTTGTGTGGTAAACCCTCCGGTAAACGAACAGTTTGCTATTGAAAATGACCCATCGAAAGTTCGTTGATTTACCTACTGGTAAGATGACATAATATTACCATGGGACCATAAATGTTTGGGATTTTTTAAGCATCCCCTTCTATGGTAGTTCTATGGAATTGGGTGAATCCTACAATATCAGCTACTTGGAGGATTTCTCCCACGAATGGTAACTGGTTAAGAATCATATTCATCATAACCCAGTTATATAAATGGAGGTTTCCTGAAATGGGAAATCACCCCAAATGGTTGGTTTATAATGGAAAATTCTATTAAAATTATTTAAATAGATGATTTAGGGGTACCCCAAACCACTTTTCATGGGGACTTCCTAGGGTTATGAACCACTTACGATCGGCCTAGTCCTCCAAGTACCTGTTGGTGTCTCCTACTAGTGCAGTTCCGTTTATAAGTGGATATATCGCAAAAAAACATGGCCATATATGGCCATACTATGCGAAAAAATATGAGTTTTAGTGCTTCTCATGTAGAATTCCAATTAATTACCATCTGGTTATTTAACATAGCCATGGAAAATCACCATTTTTAATAGCTAAACCATCTATAAATGGGCCATTTTCCATGGCTATGTTAAATAACCAGATGATATATACAATCATGATCCCCCAGTTTTGGGATATCCCAACCGAACCAAACCCCCAACCGACCTGCGCTGCGCGCCGCGCCCAACGTCTGCTGCACCAATTCTTGGGCCTCCGAGACACGTTGCAACGCCAAATTCGCCAGGGATTGGAGGCCTTAGCCACAGAGAAGCCCCTGGCATAGTCTAAAATAGTGACTGGTTTATAACATTAGTTAGACTATAGATATAGTCTAACTAATGTTTTATAATATCAATAGTCCCAAAATCTAAAAATAGTCATTATAACATTATATCATATCTAAAACACTATTTTACTGACTGGTAGATGTATATAGATGGATATTACTAACCACTAGTTCTAAACCCAATATCGGATATAGATGGATATGACCGGTAGATGTGTATAGATCTGTATAGATGGATATAGTAAGTGATGTAGAGCCAATATCTAAAATAATGACTCTATAATATCCAAAAAAAGAAGGTAGAAAAGTTAAAACCAGGAAAGTATGGCAAAAACATCATCGAAGTATCACGCTCCAAATACTGGTTACTATAAACTGATTCCTACTTCTGATGTTTATATAAACTGCACTGAAAACTCCAAGATGAAGCATGACAACAATGGCCCACTTGCAATTGTTCATCATCTTCCAAGCTGAAACGTGAGGATGTTCCAATCCAGTGTCCCAGGGCTGGGTCCCATGAGGGTTCTTGTTGGCCTGGGATGAAACATCAGGAACGGAATGAAGCAAGGGCGTTACCTCCAGGTGTCTTGCGGGTTTCACCACTGATCATCCAGCTGGTTCATCCCAGTGGTTAAGTACAACTGGGGTATATGCCAAGCATAACCTGGTTCTAATATGGTTACCCTCTGGAAAACTACCATAACTATGGAAAATCACCATCTTTAATGGGAAAATTAAATATAAATGGCCATTTTCAATAGCTATGTTAGTCTACCAGAGGGAATTTCATGTTAATTCTACCCACTTAACTGGGATGCACCGAACACCGCGATTCGTGGGCTGCGATCAGGTGGCTCACTGCTTCCGCGAGCAGCTGCAAGTCATTGTTGTCACGTGCCGCCTGGGCCACCTACGGCGCTACGGTCTCCGGCTTGGAGGTCACACCGGGCCGAGGCCGAGGTCGCGGTTTTGTGAAAACTCTGATGGGTAACTTCTGGGTATCCAAAAACCTGCCCAGTTTACCGATCATGTCTTAACGTGTTTACCGAGATGCCCGGGAACTGTGCCATTGTTTTTTTTAGCCCTTGAAATCACGGTTAGTGATCCCCTATCAGCAGCCATTCAGTTCTAAGTCTTGGCTGCTGCTTACTGGGTGTTGGTCCCAACAGCACCTCTTTGGCTTCGCTTAAAGCAGCCTCCGGCGCAGACGTACTCAAGCTTCTCCTGGAAGGGGAGCTAGGAATGTTCCAACGACACCTCCAGGTCTTTACTTCAATAGGATTAAGGACATTGCTGCAGGAAACTCATGTGGTAAACCCATTTTATACAACCCAACAAAAAGTTGATGTGGAAATTCCCTTCATCAACAGGTCCGGGATAACTTGGTGGTTCGTCCGACCTTGCAAGTCCATGATAACTATGGTTTAGTAAGTCCGCTCACTGGGCTTTCAAAAGATCCACAAGTTGAAAAAAGGACTGACCGGTTAATTACCAAGCGGAATGATCTTCTGTGTCGTACATGTGAGTAATCTCAATGTGGGAATAGGTTTTTACCCAAACTTCAATCGGAAAATCCTGAACGGGGCATCTTGCACTGTCGTCATTTATTGTCATCTTGTCATGCAACAGAGACATTTTTACATGTTGCGTAGGAATATGTTTTAGAATGATTCAAATTGTTGCGCACAAGTTTTGATCCAAGATTGACAGTAAAAAGAAGCTTCTTCCTAGTGATTCGTTGGAGGCAGGTGTGTAGTTTTGGATTAGACCCTGGCATATTCCCCGAACCACCAAAGTCGACGTGAAGTTTCCTCGTCATTGGAGAATATGACAACATTTCTCCACGACCACCGGGATCCTGGAATATACCTGGTTATTTAACAGGTTATTATGGTATAGATATGTATAGATGGCCCATTTGTAGATGATTTACCTATTCAAAATATTTTCAAAATATGACAATTTTCTAGTTCGCTACGTTCAATTGCCAGAGCGTAGTCTTAACTGCTTGGGGATGCCAAAGCAGGTACGTCTTTGTGTCTATTAGTCTATTTCTTGTTTTACACCTACAAATTGCGCCTATTGGGAACCGGACATCTTTAGAAGTCTCCTGGCATTCTCCAGGCGAAGCGGCAAACTCGCCATGGCGCCCTGTCTTTTTGTTGCCAAATATGAGGTGCTGGAGATGACGAGTTGGTTGATATCTCAAGGTGCTGGGTACGGAACGGTAACATTGCCAGGTTTTGTTCAAAGCAACAATCAGGGTCTATGTTGGAGCCCGAGAATCAAACATTCCAAGCAAAAAACCCAACAGATTCTCTGATTCTATCTGCTTTAAGTTGGCTTTGCCATCAGGAAAGCCCAAGTCATGGCGGCCACCATCCGCATCTGGGTGCCATCGTCATGGTCTGAGCCGTTGCGAAGGTTCATCATCAACCAACTGGGCTTTGGTTGACTCGCCCCACCCCAAAATCCTGGTAAAAATATGTAAAAATGAGGATTGCCACAATGGATGATGACATTTAAAAAAAAATACTCCCAGTCTTAGGGTGGGATAGCCCTCTTTTTAAGGACTTTCCAATGCAAGCGTTTTTGAGACTGCTCATGTGGAAATATATGGTGGTGAAAACCACCTGTTTAAATATAGATATATATATATATCATATATCATTCATAATATAGTTAAGGTTTATATATATATATATATTTAAAAAAAAAAAAAACTAGTTCACCATAACATGTTTCACAGCAAAACATCTCTGACAAAAGCTCCCTGCAGTTTTCCCGCTATCTCAAGTCGTCGAAGCCACTGCCCCATAAGGGGCTGTAGCTGCACCACCAGCCGCGTCGTAGTTCCACGAGACAGCCGGGCTTTAGGGCGAGTAAAGGTGGCTCTTACCCTCTGGTGAACTAACATAACTATGGAAAATCACCATGTTTAATGGGTAAATCAACTATAAATGGCAATGTTCCGTAGCTATGTTAAATTACCAGAGGGTAACCTCTAGTGTCTTATGGCTGAAAAGACTCTACTGTGAAGATTCTCTCCATGTTTGCTCTTACTATCCTAAAATACCATCCCATTTTGCAGCGTTGAAAATCACAATATATCACGATATATCTATGTCTATCAGATAGAATTGCACCACAAAAATATTGTGAGTTCCATGGAGATCATGGCTGCATGACAGACCCTCTGAGCGTAAGTGCTGCTGGCAACTTTGCACCAGTCCGCGGCACTAAAAAACCACTCCCAAGCTGTGGATGTCACTGGGTATGTCGCAAAATCCAAAGGGCCTACCCTTCAGTAGTCAAACTTGGCTGGCTGAGAAAAAGCCGATACATGGAAGCTTAGAGCTTTGAAAACCATCGAACTAAATATATTTTTTTCAGCAAGCCATGATTGATTACCGAAGGGTCAAAGTCTCCTTTTGCGTGCTGAAAAGTTTGGATCCACCCAGCCAGGCAGCTTCAGCGCACTTCAGTTAAAATGGACGACCTCTTTTTCCAAACATCAACCATTGAAAGAACAGCATGAAAACCAACCATTCCATACCGTTCCTAGTTCCGAAAAATATGTTGTAAAGCACCCAAATTGGTATCGCTCAAAGTGATTGACCTGCATTTTGGGTGGGTCCATTGGTACAAACAGCCCTTTCTTGAGCCATGGCCATTTCTTTTTTAGCGTGATGATTTTGGGGAACCATCCCCCCGTTTCAGACACACCCTCAATCGCTTAGAAAATCCCGCAGGCTTTTCTCCTTAAATTATCTCAAATCCATAGTAAAACATCGTAAAACCATCGATTTTCCATGGTGTCAGACATCGTAAAACCCATGGGGTTTCTGCTTCATAAGTGCCGAACTTCACTTGACAAAAACCCAGTCCTTCACAGCTTCAGCGCGGCGAGGAAGCCTCACTCGCCGTGACAGTGGCCTTCCTCGTCAGTTGCAGCGTTGGATGTTCCTCCTGCGAAGCTGGCAATGGAAAAAACTCAATGGATTCCTATAGATGTTCCATATTTAGTGGATGTACTGTAGTACTGTATAATGGGGAAATCCATATTTCATGGAAAACCACTTTAAAAAGCTGGTTTAAGAGAAAATCGGAAAGGAAAGCCCCATGATCTGAGTGGGAAAATCTATGGTTTCCGGATTCGATTTCCCCTTAAACCAATCCATTGAAAGACTGATCAAAAATGGGAGATCATAGTTTTTTGCAACCTGACAAAAGCCTTTTTTAGGCACATCACAACATGCACGCCTTGCTCCTCCAGTCTTTTTACAGACAAAATCAGATTCCAATGAGGTGTCCAAGCCCTAGTGGACATGCGGTCACACAAACTAGCTTGAATCAAATGGGATAATATTAATGGTTATTATATGGTTAATATTAATATTAATGGTTAATATCAATGGTTATTATGGTTAATGATGGTTAATAATAACCTGGTTGGTGGTGCAATGTGCCCATCTTGAAAAATATGAGTTCGTCAATGGGAAGGATGACATACCATATATGAAATGGAAAATAAAAACATGTTCCAAACCACCAACCAGATATGACATACCTGAAAAGAATGAGGACATGACTTTACCAACAATATGGGGGATATCAGTTGGTCCGACGATGGGGAAATGAGGTGGTGAACCGTCAAAGTTTGGGGGTGACCTGTTTCCAGACAAATCCAAATGAGTGATATGCCATAATTTATTGGCATATCCCATAATTACTTTTATTGGCATATCCCATACTTGATTGCCAATCGCATTGTGTCTCAGTATGGGATATGCCAATAAAAGTGATGCGTTCTCACTTGCTGCCCATCTAAAATGGCCATGAATGGCTAGGAAGTGGGGAGCGAGCCTTCAAAACGAGTGGGACATAAACCGTGGCTTCTAACTTCTAACCCAGCTAAATAATGTGGAATTAAAATAACATTATATATATATAACCATTTGCCAGATTTTACCAGTGGATAATCCGTGGGACTTACTGGACAATTTGTTTCCCTCAGTCAAATCAATTGACCAACTGCCAAGATAGACCATTTTGCTGGTGACGTGGTGGAAATTTGCCTGTCCCCTATAAATTCCGACAAAGCCAGTGGTTGGACATGGGACTTCATGATCAGTAGATGATCATGATAAGTTCACTTTCCACGTTCATGTTTTTCCAAGGAACCTTTCTTACCATCACCAAATCGCGAATCGCATCTTCCTGGCTGGAAATTTCCAGTCACCAGCTTTCTCGCTCCTCCATACTCTCGCGCAGATGCTGGTGCTCATGGTGGTGGTCGTGGTGATGATGCTGCTGATGTCGGTGCGGCATCCTCTCCCTGAGGTCGTCGATGTCGAAATCGTCGGACCTCGGAATGGCAGTCCATAAGCCATAGAAGTTCTTGCAAACAAAAAATGCCACATGAATCAACATGAGTTACAGAATGTTACAGAAACCATCAGTAACCCGCAAACATGTGGATTTCAAGACAAAAATGGGGATGCCATCCCGGGTTCACGGCAGCAATAGAGTCTGCTTTTTCACCTTTGCCTGATCAAAAGTCATCTGCTTTGTTGCTTCCTGAAAAAGGATGAGCCCGGCTGAGCGGCTCGAGGATTTTTTCGAAAAATGACCAGAATCCAGGATCCGGCAATTTTTCACCGAAAAATCACCAGGGTCCGGCAATTTTTCACCTTGCAGACTTTGGGAGGCAAGCTCTGATTCTTAGGCTCCCAGACTCCTCTTGTAGCTTCAACATCAACTCAATGCCGAAGATCATCTCTGCCTAAGACGTGCATCAAGTCATCAAAGGAGGACTTGCAACAACTGTCAGTGGCCCTGGTGAATGGTTACATGGCCATCAAAATGAAAGGAAGCCCCACCTGCTCTTCATGTGCACTGCCGAACACTATTTTTTGTGGGGATCACCACACGAACCTGACCATTACTCCAGGTACCATTCGGAATGGCGGGATGCACATCATACAACCAGGAAATGTTGACTCATAGCCAGGGTCAGGTAGGTTTAACACTGCTTGGTGGGTTCAATCCATTCCAAAACATATGCTCGTCATTGGACCATCCCAATATTGGGGGAAAACTCATCCAGAAATCTGTGAAACCAGCGATGAGATTGTCCGATGTGAAGGGTGTGAGTCATCACCAAAAAAAACAAAAAAAAGGTGCTGTGTTTCAACATCACAGCACGCAACCGGAAAAATGAATCAGAAAATCATCAGTAAATCGGGGATGTTCCACCCAGTTCTTGTTCACCAAGAAAAGGAACACTGTTTGTTTGCAGGTATTCGTGTCATGGATTTCAACCATCCCAGCCGCAGTCAAACCATTTAAAGCCACGACCTCACCATCAAAATTGTCTGCATGTTTTGCATTTTTTCTCACCATGTTGTTGCTTGTTTGTTCCATGTCCATGGCTTTAACACGCTATAACTGACGCTCACACTCATGGCCAATCATGGATACCATTCCGAACAACAAAGAACTTCATAGAAACTGTTCAGCTGAAAAAATAAAAATTAAAACAAGATATCTGTCCCCATGGCAGATGTTCTTCGCTAGTTTTCAGCTGCACCATCTAGTCGGTGCAAGCACCGTGCCTCAGTGACATCATCACTGCCGTCCACATCGATGATGTCGAACATCTCCTCGACCTGGGAATTGCATAGCCCGAAATTGCCATGTACCCTCCAGTAACTTACCATGGACGACCCTGATAACCTGGGGGGGATAAAGAAGATGAGTTTCAGCTGTTTCCAGTGGAAAAATTTGTGATTTTCAGGGACAGTTTCCATTTAAAAGATTCCCACATATTTACATATCGAAGTGACCAGAGGGTACATATATGTATGTGTGTATATATATATATATCATATATATATATCATATATATATACTGTATATATCGTCCCATATCATCCCATCTTGCTTGGTGAAATCGCCTGGTGATTTCTCTCACCCCAAATTTTTCCAGCCGTTTTTCGACGGCCAGGGCGCCACATCAGGATCAATGTTCATGGATTCCAAGCGCGCCTGGCGAAGAAAGTGGGCTGTTCTTCTCTGGAAGTGGTTGGCGACTTCACCTTTGAACCATGCTGCTGTTTTTTAAACCCAAACAATGAGACATGGTTATTTTAGGAACATTTGCGACTGGCGGTTTCACCATTGAACCATGCTAAAATATCCATGTGATCCATTGAAACATGGATATTTTAGCCTGATTTTAAGCAGGAAACATGGTCATTTTCCTTCACTTCCAAAAATATGACATGGGCCCCCATTCATTCATTTTTTGGCGGCTTACATGGTGAAGACGAAGATAAACAATGAAATGGAATGGTGTACCCTGGGTACCCTAGCTGGTAGAATTCATGGTTTCGGATACTGTACAAAGACTGGAAGACCTCCGGAGGAAGAAACAGCATGACAATTTGTTCATTTGGCTCTCCTCATTCCCCCAGTTAACTGGGGCCGTAAGTTGGGGATTCTGAAAAATACCGCTATGACAAATCCGTGTAATTATAGCTGAATTCTTTCCATCTGACAGTGAATTCTATCATGTATACAATTAGTATAGCCATGGCAAATAAAATGTATCCCATCATGATATGGGTTTGTCTGAAAATAGTGTACCCCTACACCCAATGGTTAATGATCATTATCCCTACTAAATGGCTATTTCATTGGGGGTATACGCCATTTTCAGACATACCCATATCAATCATTATCAATCTATCTCCTCCAAGGGTCCCTTAAGGGTCATTGCATCGCCCTCGCAGGCGCCTGCGTTCCATGCGACTGCAGTGCATTGGTGAACTCCTTCCAAGACTGACTGGGGATCAGAGTCCATGGGCTCCGCTGAGCCGTGGTGAACTGGGATTCCCCGATCAAAAAAGAAAATCCATCTGATAGCCAGGTAACATGGCTGGAAAATGCCAGCAATTTATAGTTGGTTCTAGCCATGGTTGATTACCAAAGGGTATTCCCATTATATTCCCATTATGTATATATATATATACACATATAAATCCCATTAAATCACCATTGTGGTATCACGAAGTTGTGGTTGATTCAGATGGCCTTTTCCTTTCGATGAAACTTTAAGAAAACCTTGGAAATGACCAACCTTGTCCTTTTGGGAGGGATAGAGGGGACGGTCTGGTCTGTTGGTTGTGAACTGTTGGTTGTGAAGGGTGGTTAACCCCTCTTTTACTCAAGTCACTATAGGCTAATAGGCGTGGATATCCGAATGAAGGTTGTCGCGTTCACGTGGAACTCCTCTTCCTCCCGTTTCGCTACGACTTTTTTTGGGACCACCTGGCATACCATTTGGCACTGTTCTGCCACAAGTGTATCCTGTCAATAGTTGACCCATGTCAACTGCTTCTTCTTAGAGTCCACAGAAGCCAAACGCCATGACAATTCTCTCTCTGAATCGTGGTAGGCTGCTTTTGTCAGCTCCAGCATTGAGCAACAGCTGGACTGCTTTCAAGCAGCCTCGCAAAGCTGCGGCATGCAGTGCTGTCTTTCCATCTCGTGCGGCCGCGTTCACATCAGCTCTAACCTCCAGCAACACCTTCACCACTTTGCGACCACCTCGTGCATTTGGAAAAAGCGAACGACCGAAACCAGGACCCTTGACCCTGACGGCACAAGCGGCGAGATGCAAAGGTCTGACACCTTCAGCACTTGCTACGTCCTTGTCTCCATCCTGGAGCAAGAGCTGCACTGCTTCCACATGTCCAAACCACGCTGCGCCATGCAACGCTTTTAATCCATGCAAGGTTTCAGTGTCAAAGACAGCGTTCTGGTCAGCTCCAGCAGCTCAGAGAAATCTCACCACTTCCGAATGGCGACACAGCCTCATGTAAAGCTGTTAAACCTTTTACCGCATTGCCATGTGGCACTGACGCACAAGCTGGCATCAACGTTGGCATTAACACCCAAGGTGGCGATGCCACCTTGGGTGTTAATGCTGCATCGATGTCTGCCCCAGCTTCAGCTAGCAATCGCACCATTTCCAAGGAGCCACGCTCAGCTGCCATGTACAAAGGTTTATTATAATTCTCAGGGGCATAGTTGGCATAGTTCTTGTCTGCTCCAGCCTCTAGAAACAATTGCACAGCTTCCAAGCTGTCACAGAGCGCTGCCACAAAAAAGTGATCGCTGTTTGGGTTGGCTCCAGATTCCACCAAGAATTTCAACACATGGAAGTGACCACGTTCCACCGCAAAATCCAAGGCTGTCTCCCCACGACCCCTTGCTGCATTTGTATCAGCTCTGGCTTCCACCAGCAGCTGCAGCACTTGTAGGTGGCCCTCCATAGCTGCTTCGTGAATGGGAATGTTATCACCACCCCCGTTGGGATCCTGTGGTTCTTGAAGAAGCTTCTCGACTTTGCCAGCACGATTCTTTCTGCATGCACGCATGAGTTCTTTCTGGGACCGTTCATCCGCCACAAAATCTAAAATGACCAATTACATACTTGCCACGGATGCCAAGGGCATGTCATCCTCCAGCTGGCCGATACCATCCACTAGAAGCCTTTGCCGAAACCTTGAGAAGCCAGTCTCCGTTGCAAGCACCTGTTTGAGGTCTTTCACAGATCTGCCATCTTCCACCATGCGCGCATACAGGTCCTTATCAAGCTCAGCCAGAGTTTCACCAGACAATGCGGGGATCTGCACCATTGGAGGATGTTCCTCGCCTTTGCTGGAGATGTTCCACACCCGCTTTGCGTAGGAAACGGTGTTCCAAACAAAAACATACCTCCTTTCCTGTCCATTTGTGCATGTATATAGATGCATGTATTAGTATTATATATATATACTATATGTTTTAACTACATATGCTCAAAGGCTCTCATGTCGTATCTTCAATTCTAACGCTCTTGATTAAACCCTGATTTGCAGGCATGTGTCACTCAGTGAGATGCGTTTAAAGCTGTCAAATGAGCCGGAGGAGGTCTGGGCAAGTGGAGTGTAATCTTTGTGCAGCTCCCCAATCTGTCGACGCCCCAGAAAGAAAGTCAACATCCCAATAATGTCTTTTAGGCTACAAGCTTTGAGTGTTGCAGAAAATTGCGAGCCCCGCAAAATGGCTTGTTCTATCTTGATCTGTCACGGGTTGGTGCGAGGGCCCAATTTGTGGACTTGGTGTTGGTTTTACATATGCCCTCTGGTTATTTGACATAGCCATGAAAAATGGTCCATAGAAATAGATGGTTTACCTATTAAAATTGGTGATTTTCCAGTTCGCTATGTTACTCATAACCAGAGGGTAAGTCGGTTTATAACCCTGGTATATCTACCGTAAGGATCCATGCTACATGGGAAGACAAATGGCAGACAGCTTCGTCCTCCTTGGTGAGGGTTCCACACTGATCCAGGTCCGCCTGGCCGAGGAATGGTTGGCTCCCCATTTTCTGTTGGGATTCGGGGATTCTGGGATACTTGGAGGATCATTCTGGTGCTTGGGATTCTGCTAGGTTCATTTCATGGGATTTGATTGAGTCTTAATGATATTGGGCAATATCACAATCCATGAAGGAGTCCCGTTCTCAATCATCCCACGAATCACGAATCGTAAATGGCCAATACTCCGGTCGTTCGTAAATCCCCATGCAGTGGGGTTATCACATTAATCTTACCGGGTTATAAGTCATAAATATATATATATATATATGGTGAATTTAACGAGTTGCGATTCGTGAGAGAATCCAAGTAGGTTAACTCAAGCTGTTGCCAGGGAAAGCTGCTATTCTTATCATTTTGTTACTGGATACGACTGCAACAGGTTGAAGGATCTTGAATCTTGATGGCTTCTGGGGTTGGAAAACTCCACTGGAACACCCAAGCCCCCAGGCCGGTAGGAACTCACAAGGATGGAGGAACACGGCTATCGAAACTGGCGAATGTATTGAAATGGGGTTGGCTCTCAGAGTTATACATGGTACATATATATATATATATATATATATATATATGATCATGGATGACCCAGTTCTGTAGGGGACTTGTGATCATCAGTTTTTTTCCCAAGCGGTTCCTGGTTACGATTCGTTACTATGGGATGTTCCAAGTGAGAAACCCTCAAGCCTGCAGGCCCAGCAGGGCCCAGGGCCTTTTCAAAGATCTGCTTGATGAGAATCTTCCAGCGAGGGATTGACTTGGGCCTTCGCAAGCCTAGGCAGGATCCATCTCAAAGGGTGCAAAATGGAAGAGGTTGATCATCATTTTGCCTCTTCTTTCATAGCCATACAGTTGGAGTAAGGGTCTCATGTTCAGACACACCCATTTGGATGGGGTCAACCATGTGTCGTCCCTGCCACGAAAATATTTGAGACACAAATTCTTAGCATCCTGGCGTAGAAGTTCCTCAATGAAGTGGTTGGAACCTCAGAGGGGTCAACACGCCTGGGTTCTAATGATTCAGTGTTTTGTTGCCCCAGAAAAAAGGGGCGTTCCTGCAGATTTAAAAGAGCTTCCTGCAGATTTTCTTTTTGGGAGGGTTGGATATGGCTTAAAGTTCACGGTGTCAAAGGGGATCCCCGAGACAAGGCCAAACGACAGCCATTTCAAGTTAGTTAAAAACATCAGATATCCGGCTGAATGATATTCCAAGACTTTCCATATCTGGATTCTCTGAATAATGTGGATGAGAGTTATCCAACATTTCCAAGGCTCATACGTAATACCATCTGGTTATTCAACATAGCCACGGAAAATGGCCCATTTATAGATGGTTTACCTATTAAAAATGGTGATTTTCCATGGCTATGTTAGTCATAACCAGATGGTATCTCAATGATAAATCCATATCATTCCAATGAGTTCCAGCTGAGTTTTCCCATCTGCTGAAATTTCAAAGCCAGGAGGCTGAAGAGTGCGCTCTCCTCAATTTTTGAAGCAAGGGTCATCCGCCCAACGGGAGGTGCCATACAGGCATCTCCATATGAAAAAAAAACTGGGATTGGATTTACCCAGTCCTTGGGGGGCGTCAATCCATGAAACATATGGATAGCCAACATGGCATGGGATGAATCACCATAAACCATAAACCGTCGTTTGTAAGATATCTATACATGTAGTCTATGTGATATTCATCCAACACCTATGTAGATCTAGATCTAGATGTATCCATGATATTCCAATTTTGTCTGTGTGTATTGGATACATTAGAAGCGTATTATACAGTAGATTCGTATATGTGACCATCCTGAAGTCCTGGAGTGGCAACCTCAACCCAAAAAAATAGAATGTTGTGAATTCCTGCTGAAATATTGATAATAGATGTTTCTGTCTTTTTGGCGGTTCCTCTTAGATATAGCTCGGGCCAAGGTTCTACCATGTCTTGGTCACATTGAGGGCGAATGGTACTGTGGGAAAAAAAACAGGAGTCAACCCCAACAACCTCAAATAATGCTCAGATCCTCCAGTCATTGAGGTTGCACGACAAGCCAGATCCCTGGGTTGCGAGGTTCTGCCTATCTCCTGAAATACCTCTTCTTTTAGGGAGTGACCACCAATTCATCAGCGCTATGCTTGCCAAGAAAAAACAACCATGGGTCCCCTACAGTGGGCTCTTGAAGGGATTCAGTCGTGCAGGGAGTCGATTAAGCGTGCCACCCGTCCTGTCTCATGGCTGCTATGCCGCCTTTGAAGTCTTGCAGGGCCTTGATCCACAGGACCAACAGGACCAAGGGGAGAACACAGTGCTGTTTTGGGGGATGGTTCAAGCAACAAAGATGAGCAGATCATCAAGATAGTTTATGTAACCTGTATATATGTCAGCAACCTACCACATGTACGTCCTCCATATCTAGGGAATGACACAAAAACATAATATGTACATGTGGCTGTGTCAAAACCCTGTACCCCTTCTGTTCACACCAAATAACTGGTAAATGGATTTCATCCCCCAAACATGGTGCAATAGATCTTGATCCATCCCCGTGTATAATATATATATATACATAATTAATTATATTGTATATGTCATTTTGGGAGAGTTGCCCATGGTAACCACCATGTACAATCTTTTTTTTGTGATGTATACCCTCTGGTAAAGTTATAGCACTATGCAAGATATGGTCCATTTCGTTCGATGATTTACCTAACATGTTGTTGGTGATTGTCCAGTTCGCTATGTTACCCTCTGGTAAACGTTTACATAACTATGGAAAATCACCATTTTGAATGGGAAAATCAACTGTTTCAATGGCCATTTTCAATAGCTTTTTGTATGTTTACTGGGTAGCTTACCGGAGGATAGAAGTGATTCATTGATCCATCCCATCATCAATCCAAACATCCCATGGTTTTTTTCCAGCGCAGAGCAGCGCGGAGCGCCCCGCACCTCCTCCCGTTGAGAAGCGTTGGCATCGGTACTGAACCTGGGGGAATGTGGCGCAGACCATGAACCTGGTGATAGTTAATGATATCATAAGAACATATGAGAAGTATTTATATATATATACATATATTTGAACTATTTTGAACTAGAAGGATTCTAATATCACAATAGTTGTTTTATGATTGAATTATAGGATTGAAGTAGAAATCCAAAGGATCGTAGCTATTGCAATTGCATGATAGGTGATCCAGTGGTTGTGTAACTGAACTGGGCAGCGTCAAGAACCTGGTTGCGAACGGCGTTTCATGTCTTTCGCCATAGCTATTCTGGTGATGGATTGTGATCATCCTTTTTGAATAAGTAGCAGAACCCCAACATTGGTAACAAACCAATGGGTGTTTGATACTGGTAACTTTGGCTTTGATGTAGAAACCCGATTGATGATAGTTCTTGGAACATTCACCCAGTACTGGAACTGGATGACGCTGAAAAAATCGGGCAAAACCATGGCACCCTTCTGTTCACAGCAAGTTGTAACTGGTTTTTTTGTTACGATGTTCATCCCCCAAGACATCCCAAAAAAATATACGGTAGATTAGGTGTCCATCCCCATACAAATTAAACTATAGGATTGGACTACACTATAAATCCGATTCATGCTAGTTCTTGGAATCGGATGAGAGTTATGATACTTCTTTGTCGAATCCGATTGGAAATGGGATTTACTGTAACTATTGTTGCTGATATAGGTACGGTATCTAGTGGAAAAAATCATAATGATGGTTATAGTAAAAATGATAGACCTGAATCAGGCCGAATGATAGTTAATTATATCGTGGGATAAAAGATTATGTGGAATCTTCTCGCTTCATTGGGAATAGAATGTGGGACTGGTCTTTAATGATCTTAGTTCGAAGATCATGATCTTCGTATTGATATTTTGTGCTACAGTAAGTAAGAAGACGAACATTGGGATCATCTGGAAATTGATCATAGTAATGACACTATCTTTATGGGGATCGTCTTGCCAACAAAAATATCCCACAGGATCCCCAAGGATGTATTACAAACATTAACATGATGGCATTTGATCATACAAAAACTGCACAACCTCTCTGCAACCCTGGCAATGGTATAGTAAAGTAACATTGTGTTTATGACAGGAAATAAACTGTGATTTCCAACGCATTTTGCCTGGAAATTTGATCAATGGCCTCACCTAGAATACGAACGGCAGATATGTACATATATTATACAAGACACTTCCACATATAGTTATATAATGCAGTCTGTATGCTGATATGTGTACATGTGCATTTTCCGCATCTATACGTACATGTACATATCCCTGTATGTGCATGTGTAGTAGTATGTCCGATTGTGTGATGTGGTGATATACAGTCATATTATATATATGTATATATATACATATATATATATATCACATGTATATTCTATATTTGCATATGCATATAGTGATTTTCGTTTGAGAAGCATATGGCTACTGTAAAATCAACGACCACTCTATCCAGATGGTTATCCATTATATCCCCACAATTTAATGTCCCAAACCACCATGTTTGTTGGTTAAGTCACCATTTTTGATGCTTAAATCATGATTGTTTGACAAAACTTGTCAAAATATAAACTTTACCTAGACCAGATCATACATTGCTGGTTAAACACATACATCATTGTACCCCATCCGGGAAAATATGTCAAAAAATCTCGTAAATTGCGCCAAAATCAACAACCAGTCTGCAAAAATCTCAGCCAAATCATTTTCCATCAATATATGTTCAATATATGTTCAATGTTCAATATATGTGCTGGTGATATGTTCAATATATGTTCCATTGTTCCATCCCATCTTTGATGCTTGGTTTAATCCCCATTGTAAACATCCTTCACCATGATATCCATGTGGGTACATGGTAAAACCATGTCATAAACCACCCGTCGGACTGGGAATGGTAAACATATCACCTATAAAAATGCTTTGACTTGGGGTGTTTATGATGGTTTATGGCATTGTTTTACCCACATGGGTATGGATCAATACCTATTAATACCATTTTTAGTGGGATGAACATCCATTTACCAGCTATTTTGATGTTCACCAGGGGTACAAGGTTTTGACACACTGCCACATGAATTCCATCCCCAAATTTACCCGCGCTTCCCAGTCACATGATCTTCAAATCCTCCGTCAGACGATCACAGCTCCGTGTGCCAGGTGCGATCTGCAGGGCGGCCATGCGCCAGATCCGTTTTGGGCCCCCGGAAAAATTTCGTTCGGAAAAGGTGCCATAAAAAGATGGAAAGATATGGAACATAGTAACTATGGTTTATGGCAGATATAACTATACTTAATGGATCTTAATGGGGTTTATAAACCAACTTAGCTAACTATGGGGCACCCTGCAAAGTGGGGCCCCCAAACGATAGCTAAGTTGGTGAACATAACTCCAATTTCACTATGGTTTATGGTACTTATAACGAACTAGTTACTGGGGCTTATAAACCAACTTATAACTGGGGGGCCCCACATTGTACAAATTCGACCTTTTTCAATAGTGAGCCAGGATATGATAAGGATTCTAAAATTCCCACAAAATGATGAAACGGACTCACAATGACAGGACACAATGAGAGTTGGACCAATCGCTACCCGTGGTCCAGTGTCCAGTCCCGGTCTCACCTCCAAACTTTGGATCACCAGCTGCGTGACGTTGTCCATCTCAATGCCCACCTAGAGACAAAGTTACTGAGCTTCAGAACTTGCATTTTTAGTTTGGATATGAATGGGAAGTTTAATGGAAGGTTGAATGGGATATTAATGGAGATTCATGGATATCAATGGATATTAATGGACATCAATGGAGATTGCTTGATATTAATGGATATTAATATTAATGCATATTAATTCACCTTAATGGACATTAATGGATATTAATTCTGGATATTAATGGATATGAATGGGATAAATGGAGGTTTAATGGGATATGAATGATATGAATGAGATATAGCCTCTGGGGTCATCAAATGTGGCTGGCTGGGACATCCTCGAACTAAATTTACGTTTTGAATGGGACAATCATCTATTAGAAATGGAGGGTTGGTAAACAAAATGCAACCATGTTGACTGAGATTGCCGCATCCAAAATCGAAACAAAACATGTTTACATGAAAGGGCTATCGAAGTACCATTTGGTCAAAGACACAAGACTGTTTCGTGACGGCACCAGCAATACTGGCAACTATCAGCAACTAGAAGAATGCCTCGAAAAACCATTTCAGGCTTGAGCATGCCTACTTGACAAAAATCCTCAGAAACTGTAGATAAGCAGCTGATAAGCATGAAAATTGAAGGGTTGCAACTTGCAACGATTTGTCAGTGACCAACCAACAATGTCCTCGATGGGTCAAGTCCGTAGTACCAAATGTTTTAGTCCTCGAAATGACCCATCCATCTCTAGTTCTTTCAAGACTCAACTGTTTGACCCATATCTATCCATATCTTAGATTTAAAACATGTCCCTAGAGTAGTTTTGCCAAACAGTGGATCAATTCGTCATCAACTGAGAGACCTTAAAAGATATACAACTATCATGTGCTTGGGAACTGAATTCATAATTTGTTCATAGCTCCAACTGGCTCCCCATGGCCTTTCATTGGGAACATGGATACCACAAACAATCTGAGGACCTGTACCCGCATCAACTTACGCTGCGTTGTTCTCTTGTGCAGAAAGGTGGCCAGGATGTCCGCAGTGTACTCAGCGGTGGGCAGTGGGCATGGTTTTACCGCCAAAGATGACCCTCCAGTAAACTTGGCAAACTACCATAGCTGTGGAGTTTACCCACCATGAAAGTAGACCATTTTCCTGGGGAAAGCATTGGTTTTCCACATCGTTAGTTTACAGGAGAGTAATCAGTAAGGGTTTCTGGTGATCCATCCATCACGGAATCCACTGTAGCTCCAAAATGAGCCCCAAAGCTAAGGTCGCTGTCATCCAGACCTATCCTATGAATAATCAATAATTCCTTTTGGATGCTTAATTCATCTTAAATCTCTAGTTTTTGTTGGCTACATCAGCTATGCCCCCCATGATTCTTATCCGAAAACAAAAAAAAGCAATGCGGTGCAGTTGAAAGTCCAAAGACATCCTGGAGGCACTCCCCAAACAAAAATCTCAAGGGGGTCGTCAATATGATGACGTGTGAGTCACGGACGATCTTCATCCACAGAGGCGAAGGTCCATTGCCAGTTTCGATTAACCAGGCCGGGGGTAGTTAATCATAGTTAATCACATCATTATCCGATCATTCCCAGTTTTAAAGTGAAACGATTGCCAAGGGGCAATCGTAAATCCTAGCGAATCACACATCATCCCCAATTTTAAATTAAACATATGGTGAAAATCCTTAGCATTTCAAGCTACATGCTGACCATTCTCCATTTTTGACGCTGAAAACTGGCCGTGTCACTTGACCCTTTCCATCCTCATTGCTCAGCTCCTGGGAATTGAAAGTCGTGGCCATCCCAAAATCATTGACCATTTTCCCATTGAAACCTCCATTGATGAAGGATGTTCATGGATTTTCCAGGACCATCTTTGATTCCGAAAGGGCAATTCAATAGTGATATTAATGGTTATTAATGGTTATTAATGGTTATTAATGGTTATTAATGGTTATTAATGGTTATTAATGGTTATCAATGGTTATTAATGGTTATTAATAATGGTTATTAATGGTTATTAATGGTTATATAATATATTATAATATATTATATAATATATATAATATATGACCTTCCGGTGTCATCAAACATGTCAGGCTGCTGGGAAGTCTCCAAACCTAGTGATTTTTCGTTGCCATGTTTGATTACGGGATGGTAATCCCTCTGGATCCAGCCGTACCTTCTGAGGGAGTGTATATAACATATTATAACATTATATAACTGGGGTATGATTTACGTGGCTAAGTGCCTGCTCAGAACGAATTTGGATCCATAAGAAATTGCATGTCAAAATATGTTAATTCGCAAAAATTGTAATAGAACCATCGAAAATTGGGGTTTTACCAGAACCAATGATGATTAATAATTGGTGAATGTGTTTCTGTGTTTAGGCGGGGTTAGTTCGTTCACCCAGTTTGATGCATGACCCAGGAAATGGAGACTTACCAGGACACTAACCACTAAACTAAACGGGATGATCCGTACCCCAAAATGAAGGTCTGGAAGCTGACTGGTTGGGGCCAGGGCCTCCCAACTAGTTGCAATTTGGATGATTCTGTTCCCATGTCATAGCGACATCCATATTTCAATGCTGTTCCGTCTCTGGCTGCGAAAAGACTATGCAACTCCTAGTTCCAACCACCTCAGATCTCTAAAGCTGTTGCAGAAAAGCACTGAGACTCGCTGATTCTCTTGGCTGTATTTTTGGTTGCCAAAATTACGGACAAGTGTGTCAGCCAATGGTTTTAATCTATGCCCAAATAAATTAGCCAAAAGCCAACATCAAACTCAGGGGTTGTCATGGGTTCCCTTGGTTTGGCCCTTATCTTTAAAGCTGAATCCACAGGTTTGGCTGGTGGGACCTCTCCATGTTTATGTCATGAATTGCCCCAACTAACCTAAATCCACGTTTGGATTGGTTGAATCCAGGGGTTTGACCATGGCCATATCCTTCAATCCCGTGGAAATTTCCATTGGGTCTCCCATTCCTGGCTTCTCCCATCTATCGAACTAACCCCAATGACCACCACATTCACCAGGCTACACCCCACCCCCACCCCTCCAGAGAGTTCCCAGTCTCCACCGTCCTTCTTCAGAAAGGCTTTGATACGTGGCTCGGTTTGCTCCATCTTCAGCAGCGCGCTGATGCCATGCAACACCTCCATGTGAGACTGGCAGGGCCAATGCTCCCCAGTTTTGGAGATGTTCAACATACCCACCATCCAATACCCATGGCTGGCCTGTAAAAAAAAAACATCTTGGGGAGTCAATCATGGTTTCATGTCAACATTTTGGATGAACAAATTGGGGCAAAATTCACGGGCCTCGGCGAAATTGAGCTCCCCGCTTCCATCTTCGTCCAACCTCGAAAACGACTTGGCTGGTTTCAGTGGAAATCTACCCTGGAAACCAAGGTTTTTGCGCCATGTTCAGTAGGCAAATCCTTTCCAAAACCTTTTTGGGGGATTTTGGCTGTGTGGCGGATTTCAAAGTTCTTTAAAAAGGAGAATTTACATACTGGGGATATGAAACAACAAAAAGGGCAGCAGTAAAGATCTCCGGTGAACTCGGCCGCAACCACGGCCCCGAACGCGCCAAAGACTTCCATGATCTGCGAGATGTCGAACTCCTTCCTCAGACAAATTGCAAAACAACGACTGCACCAAGAATGATAACTATTGCACCACTCATATGCAAATATGGAAATGGTATTTGTGGAATAGACGCGTTTACACAGCCATGCTTTTTATGCAGAGAACCTTCTACATGACCCCACAACTACACAAATATTGTGAGAATGAAAAAATAGTGACACTGCCCGGAAATATCAGCGCAGCCTTTTTCCCTATTGAAGCTCCGACGCTTCAGTACTGAGAAAAGGCTTGCGGTGTCTAAAGACGAATAAGTCCTGCAAGTCCGTTCCTGCAAGACAGCAAGCATTATTACGTGTTGGCTGGTTGTTGCGATTTTGCAACTAATGTCCATCAGCGCCTTGCTATGGAAGTTACATACATTCTTCAAAGTGTGCTTAGTGCGCGTTTTACTTTGTGTCTTTGCTTTACGGATGGGTGATTGATTCGAAGTATGCTTGCCGTGCTATTTCATTCTGTACTTTTCCGCATGACGTAGCCTGTACATGGCCTGTTGTGATACTCAAGCTCACTTCACGCCGCTCTGCTTCTCTTCGCCGGTGGGGCTTTGTCGGCTCAGCCTACGGAGGAATGAGGGACTCACGCAATTCGAGCAGTTTGCATTCAACGGATGCTTCTTGACAAGGACAGACGACCCTGCCTCATTTCGTCTTTGATCTTGAAACGAGCTCCCTGCAACTTTCGACTGTCCTTCTCTGTTGCGTGCATGCGTAGGTTCTCCTTTTGCTTGTCCTTGAGAACCTGGCGGCGGCCGTAACGCAGGAGGGACAAAGCCTCAATGCTGTGCAATCCGAACACACACCATGAACGAGCGCGTTGCTAGGCTCTGCCTTGAGAAGGGCTTCTTTTCGCGTGATGCCGGTCCTTTATGCTGCAGTTCGAAGGCTTCGCGATCCACCTTGGTCACGCTACGACATGATCAGTTCTGATTGAACGCGGTGTGTGTGTGTGTGTGTGTGTGTGTGTGTGTGTGTGTGTGTGTGTGTGTGTGTGTGTGTGTGTGTGTGTGTGTGTGTGTGTGTGTGTGTGTGTGTGGTGTGTGTGTGTGTGTGTGTGTGTGTGTGTGTGTGTGTGTGTGTGTGTGTGTGTGTGTGTGTGTGTGTGTGTGTGTGTGTGTGTGTGTGTGTGTGTGTGTGTGTGTGTGTGTGTGTGTGTGTGTGTGTGTGTGTGTGTGTGTGTGTGTGTGTGTGTGTGTGTGTGTGTGTGTGTGTTTTGCAAACACGCCTTTTCTGAGTGCAAAAGGTCTGTGCCGGCCCATCATCGACATTCGACGGTTCATGTGAACTTGGTGGCCGCCCAAGAGCATACTGCTGTGAGCATGCAGGGACAAATTAAAAACCTAGAAGAAAAGCTAATTGCCAAAAGCAAGTCCTAATCCGGAGCTTGCAGCATCATAGCTTGGTCAGTGTATTGGAGCCTTGGCCTGCATGTTAAGATGTGGATGTCCCGCAAGAAGCTTCAGTTTGCGCAGGAACAGTGGGTTGGGTCATTGCCACCCTTGCAGAATTAGTGGCCATGCCTGTCATTGGATGACACCTCAGGCAGAGCTGCATCAAAATGGTGCTACAGAAATTCAGTCCTCCGGGGGATAGAAGGCTCCAGGAGCCAGCATGAAAACATTGTGAAACGGAAGGTGAAACTGAATTAGCAATGGGTAAGAGTAGAAACAACAGCTTGGAATGGGGCAACCACCTAGGCCCTCTTTTTTTTTTCCTTTTTTTTTTTTTCCTTTTTTTTTTTTCCTACTCCTCAGGGGTACACACTGGGGATACCAGCGGGCCAAGGCCGGGGGGAGGGTAGCATCTGAGGGCACTCCAGAGAAAAAGGCCTCATCTGGGAGACCACATCAAGGTCACTTGCTGGGTATGGCCAAAATGGCCTGGAGTCTGATGCCAAAAGGGCATGGATGGAAAGCGCAAGTTGGAAGCATCGCCGCCAGGGCAGGGCCAAAAAGGCCGTAATGCAAATCAGCCACCAAAGAGGTTTGTTGCCACCGTGCCAATCACGAGACCAAAGTAGATCAGGAGCATCCGTGCAAAACTGCGCCATCGATACATGAGAGGTCAAAGAGTCAGGGCCAAAATGGCCAAAATGGTGTGCCAAAATGCGATGTCAGTACCCATGGCCAAGGCTCCTCATGGATTGCCACTGGACACTACCCACGCAGGGAGTGGGTCTCTTTGGGCACATTGTGAAACGAATCTACCGGTTTTTTTTTTTAACAACAGAATGATGTCCAGTGGTCTTTTTCTTTCTTTTTTTGTTTTTTTTTGTTTTTTGGGACTGGGGTACACGTTGGGGATACCAACGGGCATGAACAAAACTCTGCAGGGGGATAAGCCGACCAGGGGGGGCCGGGTGCATGGGGCTGGAGGTGAAACGGAAAACATAGGAACCAACAGCTTGATGGGGCCACAGCTCCTACGCCCTCTTCATTTTTTTTTTCTGAGTGAAACGTAACCGATTGGGGAAAAGCAACAGCTTGGATGACTGGGTGAAACGAAGCCGATTAGGAAAGCAACAGCTTGGAGGGGCCACATCTTCCTACGCCCTCTTTTTTTTTTGGTTTCATGACCTATCTCAATCTACCGGCAGAAAGAAAAGTATGTCAGCTCTTAATGAAAAGACTTCCGACAGTGGCCTCTGACAAATGGGCACAGCCTCACATTTGCCACTTCTTAGTCATTGGGTGTTGTTGGCTTGAGCAGCGCGAGCATGGCATCAATTGATTTGGTATCCCCAGCCTGTTGCACCGAGTCAGCATAGTGGTGCATCTGTAAGCTGTCACTACGGACTAGCCACAAAACAGTGCAGGTTCGAAGCAACCAGTCCGGAAGGTTCCACACTGGAACTGGTTGCTGCCAGTCATCACAGAGAAGCCAGTTAGAAGGAGCTGGGCCTTGGGTCACCGTAGGGTGGATTCGTACAGCAGTGCGATAGTGGCCATGTGCATCTCCACCCAAGTGAGCCTGCATGGCAATGATGGTGTATTCAATCAAACCACATGCAATCGTCTTGTCCAGAAAGATTGGGAAAAGACAATCAACTTCTGGATCAATAATCGTCATGCATCGACCAACTCCAGAAGTTTGAGGGTCCTGAACACACCGATCAATGTGCACGCAAATGCATGTGGTGGAAGCCAGCAACGCAGCCTTCATGCCGTCAGCCAAATGCCATACCTGGACCAAGTCAGACAATGCACATCGAGGCAAATGAACATGGATAGGAGCAAATTGCAGAAAGAGTGGCAAAGAAGAAGCACTCTCATCAACCTTATGGACAATGCTATCTGCTTCAATGCGTCTTTCCCATCGCATGTCGAAAGCCGGGCTCTGCATGGCATGGAGCCAGGTGCTGATAAATTCAGCGGCATCCTGTTGAGATATGTGCCCCGGATTTTCCGGGTCATGACGTCCCCAGCATTGCAAGACTTCATTGAACCATGTTTCCTGTGACAAAACGCCTGGTTGTGAATGGAGCTTGTGGACAAAGTCAAATAAAGTGTTGCAATGCAAGCCCCAAAAAGAAAGTGTGCACTCCCTGACGCTCATCGTCGTCCACAGAAGTGAGAGCACTGCCGAATTTGCAAAGCACCAATTGTCCACATTGGCAAAGCGAGCATGAGCAACCATGTCAAGCAGCATCTCACGTTCAAAGGTCCTCTGCATCGTCAGTTGGTCGGGGAGGCAGTGACCGATTTGCCTTTGCTCTTGCCCTTGGAGGGTCGCAGATTCAAGTCCTTGCTCAACTGATTTGCCAGACTGGACTGATGTAGACTGTGAGCTTTGAGACTGGCCGCCATGAGAACCCAGATGCTCGAGCCGCAAAGAGCCCGCATCAGCCAATACTCCCTGTCGGCTCTCAGGCTCAATTGAAGGCGCCAAGGGGTGATGTCCCCCGACTGCGGCAGGGCATGAAGCGCTTGGACCAACGTCGTTTCTGTGCTCATCTCTTGGAGCTCTTGAATGTTCTGAACCATCTTCTTCAGGGAGATCGGAGGCCGCTTGGAGACCTGCAGTTGTTTCTGTGCTGGATCCCAGTCGAGGTATGGGCATGTCATGTCCGGCAGGATCACCTTGTTCATCTGGGCGGCCTGAACCAGAGGAGAGTCCTGTGGTGCCTCTCCCAATTGTGTCAGGCGGGCCAGCAGGTCCTTCAGCAGCACTTGCAGGAGTCTCTGCCGAAGCGGTTGCCACGGTGTCTGCCGGGTCTGGCTCTGTGAGTGCCAGGTTTCCGCCGCGGCCAGCAGGCACTTCAGGGATCCTGTTGGCGCCTGATTGTTGAAGAAGAAGATGAATGTGTCCTCGCGCCTCACCGCCTCGATCTGCTGGTCGTGCCTGACCAGAAGTTTGGCCATCAGAAGGACCGTCGCGCAAAGTTGGCTCTGATCCATCTCGGTCTCCTGCTTCACATGACGCCCTTTTCCCTTTGGCACGACGTCCTTGCGTGGGCGTTTTGGAAGGGCGGGATTTGGCGCCAGGGTCAGATCCTTGTCCAGTTTGACGCCGAGGAGCGGTGCCAAATGCTGAAAGGATTGGAGGATCTGTGCTGAAGCCTCCAAACCCTCTGTCATGGTGGTGTCCTCCATTGTTGAATGCCCGGCAAAGGACAAGAGCCAGCTGGAGAGCAACTGGGCAGTGAGCCTTGTAATGGTTCTGAGCCAATATGATCCGATCAGTAAAAACAGACTGGGCAGTGTCGTCACAAATCTGCGTATGCAAGGGCAAGTTGAAGATCATGTCACAGAGGTGGCACTTGTGATCAACAGGGTTTTGCAAAAGCATCAGTGGGATCAACTGCTGAACGAAAAAGGCTATCAAGGGTGTGCTACAATCATGCGCCTCCCGAAGGTGAATGCCAAGATCATGTGCAAGATGCCGCTGTCCACAAAAAAGACAAATACCTGCCATCTGCTGCGTCAGAGCATGTTGAGTCAGCAACGTCTCAAGATCTCGTGAGATCAATGCCCTTTCCAAGGCAAAACGCAACTCTTTGGGAATCGAGGGACTCAATGCCTGGGTCAGCATCTGTTCTGTAATGAGCAGAGGCATCAAAATCTTATGTGGAGGGAGCCGCAAAAACTGCATGGACATCTGCTTGATGGGAGTGCAAACATGATTGAGCCGCCGAATCGATATCGATGGATTACAGATGCATCCCCAGCTGCTGTAGAATAGGCCAAGAAAAAAGGCCGTGATCGGTTCTGAATCTTTCCAGAGCTGGGAATGTGCACTTTGAAGATGCAACATCAGGTCTCCTGAACGATGATATGTCGCCCTGCAGCACATGCAGTGAAGTGTGTGTTGCAAACGCCATTGGGAGTCTTGAACCGCATCAGTGAGTCCCCCATCACACAAAACTTGGATCATCCTGTCTGAGATGGCAACCGGCTCACTGGTCAACGTCGGATTGAAGCAACTGCATCGTCCCTGTGATATATGTGAGCGTAGTGACTCCATGTTTCCAAAAACCTGTCCACAGTGAGCGCAGCCTGAGCTCCCATCGATAGAATCTCGACCTTGGTTCCAGCGAGCACTGGTGAGCTGATGCGCCCGCAAAAGATGGTCATACAGTTCCTCAGATGTGGTCAGAACCTGATCGCAAATCTCACATTGAAGACCCCGAAGACTGCCATCATCTGTGCTGTCTGGATTGTCAGCACCATATATGAGCAAAAGGCTGACCTGTGTCCAGGTATTGCATGAATGAGTTTTCTGAAAAACCCCTCGGCAGAATTGACATGGAGAGTCCTCCGCATAGAGATTTGTGAGCTGAGTGCTCTTGGCCATCACCATCGGCCAATAGGCCGCATGAAAAAGTCGTAGATGCTTGTGCATCTCCTGTGCCCTGCCTACCCATTGGTCACAAAGACAGCAGCGTTGTGACAAATAATCTGAAATTTCAGGTTCCTGTCGAAGAAGGTGCAACTGTCGAGTGCCAATCATCCTCAGAAGGCGGGGTCCCCAATCATGCGACATGATGTTTCGCAGGTCCTGGGTGCCAAGTTGGACATGGCCTCGCATGGCTTCATCAGATCGAGAATTGACCAATCTGGTAGGAAGCAGCGGCATCAGAGCAGTAGCCCCAGGCAAGCCAGCTTGTTCAGGGTGTGCACGGAGTACCTGGCAACCACGTTCAATATGGATAACAAACTGTCGCCATGTAGTAAAAGTAGCAAGACAATGCTTGCATTGTGGCAAACCCTGTAACATGTGGTCAGAGTGATTGACCAATGTAGTTCGAAACATGTGAAAGCCATGCTGTGTTGCATAATGTTTGCGCAAGGTGGTGGGGTCCTGTGTGCAAAAATGACATTGATTGCATGTCAAAGTCACTGTGGCCTCGAGGGTTGGGGCCAAGGGATGCTGCTTGGGTCCAGCCTCATGTAGAGTCAAGAATAAGGTCTGAATGTCCTGTAAATGGTCCCATCGAAGCTGTTGAACCAGGTCATGAGGACGTAGTCTAAGACATCGCTGAGTGACAGACCACTTCAGACGTTCAGCAGAGCGCCATAGCACAAAGTAAGGAGGATCAATGTCATGGAGCTGAAAAACATGGCTGTTGCAATGTCGAGTGAGGTATGAGTGGTCCATGAGGATCTTGCGCAACATCACCGTAAAGGTTTGATTGAGAAGTTTGGCCCCTTTAGTGGTGATCCCTGTGCTGAAAATGCCATATGTTGCAATAGGTAAAACACAGGTATGCCACAATCGGAGTTTGTCTTTCATGGCCAGTCCTCGACGTCCTGTGAACCAAATCTGAAGCCTTTTAAATGCGACAGTGGCAAGTTGAACTCGATGCCTGATGGTGTGGTCTTCCAATGACCCATAGCTGATCACAACACCCAAATATTTTGCACTGTCAGTCACCGGAATGGTGAAGCGATTGTCACCAAACGAGAGTTGCAAGGAGTGACCGCTGCTGCGTCGCACAAAAAGTCTGTGCCTGACCTGTTGTTGTGAGGTCCCTGTCATGGTTAAAAGAATCATGGATTTGTTCTCATTGATCAAGAGTCCATACGATTGCAACATCGAAAGTATGATGGCAAACTTGTGGAGAATGTTCATCAATTCATCTTCTGAATGAAAAATATCGCCAGCCTGAATATCATCAGCGTACAAATTGATGTTGGATTGTAACCAGGAACGATCAATGAGGTCAACAAGGTCAGTCAGGATCAAGGCCATGGTCGAGTTCCACAACCAGGGGGCCGCTTTGCAGCCCTGACGCAGGCCCCGCTCCACAGGAATTTGGGTGGTGGCATCGCCTGTTTGGATCATGTAGCTGGTTTCACTGTGCCAAGACGTCAAAAGTTTGACAACCTCTTTACGCACCCCCAGTTCATGTAGCCGGTCAAACAGTCGATTTCGCTCAATGGAATCAAAGGCACGACTCATGTCCACCAGGAGCTGGATACCACCACAGAGTTTGTAGCGGGCATGATGAGATGCTCTCTTGAAGGGGGTAGATCGTTGTGATGAAACCAAAGACCTAGCCACCTTACAATGCTGGGCCACTCTAAGGAGGGAATCTTGAGTAGAACGATGGGGGAGATACGCCCAAAGCGGCCAATTGATCATAGAGTCCAAAGAGTCTGATTGTCCAACTTTACAGAGCACTCCCATCAGGGCCTTACCTAACGGTTCTTGGAGGGCAATCGGCCTCAATGCAGATGGTGCCGTAGGAGGCTTACCAGGTTTCGGCAGCCAGAAAAGCAATCCATGTCGCCAGCAATCAGGAATGACTGGGGTTTCCTGATACCACCAACATTGCAGAAGGGAGAACAACCATGGAGTCACATGAGGAGCAAGGGCCCTCCAAATGGCACCCGGCACAAAACCTGGAGCTATGGCTTTGGAAATGGGAATGCTCTCTAATGCCTGTCTCACATCCTGCTCAGAAAAAGGCGTACCTGCAATCACTTCTGGGTGTGTAGGTTGATTGGGGTGGCCCGACCATACATCCCTCACAAAACGACACAAAATAGAATGTTCCTCAATGGCCGTGGCCAGTTGGCCCTGAGCCGTGCGCAGTTGCATTCGTCTGCGTGGTTGTTTTGGGGCAAAACGATTAACAATCTGGAATAATTGAAAGGTGTTATGTCGATCAGCCGCAAGCTGGGCTTGTGTGATGATATCCTCAAAACGATGTCTGCGCACTTGTCTGGAGTGTCTGTGCTGCAGCTTGGTCAGTGCACGAAACCTGATGAAGTGGCGCCAAAAATGAAAAATGGTCGGAAGGCCAAAAGAGCCGTGAGACATCTTCTGAATCAATGCAAAAAAGGCATGTCGATGATCCCATTTACAGGAAAAATGGCTGGCAGTGGCTTTCCAAGCTGCTAGGGTAGAAAGGGATGGGGGGGAAAAAAAGACTGAAAATCCTGTAGTACTAGTTCATGCAATCCTGTAAGAATCTTTGAGTCATGAGGGTCTGACTGGCGCATGTAAGCACAGGCCGTGTCCACAGTCTGTTGCATGAAATCCCGCCAGGTGCTATTGTCCTCCAAATAAGCAAGACGACACTGCACTCGTTGCTGAAAGGTACAGCTGGTCTTGGGTCTGAGGAGGGGTGCCGGAATCCAATATTTGTTGAGTTGAAACAGAATGGGACAATGATCTGCGTAGTCATGTTTTATGGACGCATCCCAAAGATACTTGACATCGCGCGAGAAACCATCGGCCATATGTTGACGTGTGAGACAGAAATCGATTCTACTATGGCTGTTAGTTCCAATGAAAGTTGGACCTAGAGATGGATTCCACGAGTTGAGCACATTGAGATCATAAGTCCGTAAAATATGAATAAAGATATCAGAATCACCATGGACAGTACCCTGAGACATCTGATCGTGCCAGTGGTATCCCGGATATCCCACCTGCGGGGTGGTCGTCGGCAGGGAGCAGTTGAAATCGCCAGCAATCGCCAAAACATGTCGAGTAGCCAGATGGCTCAGGACAGATTCAAAGCACTCCCACCAACGAAGCCGGTCTGTTTGTCTGGCAGTGTTGGCCTGGAAGCAAAATTGGTAGCAAGCCAGGAAATCCAAATATCTCGGAGATAGCCGTAGCTGGACATGAACCAATCGGCCTGGCATACATTCTCGCCAGCGAAGATCTGCGCTCAGCTTGCGGCATATCATGATTAAAATACCACAGCCCCGAGATTTGGGGTCACCAGAGTGCACATACTGCCAATGTTCGTCCTGCCACTCTCCTGACCAGCTCCATCTTGTTTCCAATAATGCCAGTGCTGAGATGTTCTGGTCCAATGCCCAGAGACGGATTTCATCCAGCTTAGACTGCGAAAGCCCAGCCGCGTTCCAGGAAAGAAACTGAAGGCGTCGACGGCTCTGATGTTTGCCATTGTATTGTTGCAAGTCTCGATGTCCTGACGGTGTCAGACGAGAAGGTGTCGGAGGTACTGTTTCAGGCACTTGCAGCTGAGCCGGAAAGTCCGAAGGAGTGAATTTGTGTCCCCGATACCAGCAAATGCCATCGCGGCATGCACGGCGAAAGGCTCGTTTGATGCTTCTCTTCTTGATGGATTTGTCCTTGGGCGCCCATCTCAGAAGTTCTGAGGTTGCTAAAGGCCGCGTTCCATGTCGCTTCGCACCTAATGTAGGAAGGTCCTGAAGCCATGGTGGAGAAGGTGCTTCAGTAGTCACCATGGATTGACTACAACCCTCACCCCCGTCGCCAGTCAGAATTGTGAACACAAGCACTGTCAGAACACCAACCAGTAGTGTCCAACAGAACGTCCAGCGACGCCCGGACTTGGGACCGGGTATGCGACCACGAGTTGGCGTCCAAGCAAGTTGAAGCCGATGTCGAAACTCCGAGCTGAGGTTGTCAAAGTCGTGGGAAAGCCTCGCCTGTTGTGGTGCACCAATGTACCCAAAAATGGTTGCTACAGGGGCAACGCCAATGTGAATTGCCAGAAAAACCAAAGTGTAGATGGCCCCACGGCAGAAAGCCTCCAAATAACCGTGTAAGAAAATTGGAATTGAAATCGCCCCACCGCAGAAGGCAGCAATAAACGGTGTATCGCCTGACGCAAGGCTGTAGTGTGAAGACAACACCAGCGCTGCAATGGCTGAAGTCGCAATGAATCTCCAAGTGACAGCGAGTCGAGCTGAAGTGTCAGGAAAATCAACTGAAACACAATCACCAGTTCTTCTCACACTGCCCAATGGAAAAGGAAAAATTACAGAATCTGTGTGATTGGCTGCCCCACAGCAGAAGGCACAAAGCAATCGTAGCCAGAGCAAAGTCGTCGTTGTGCCCACAGATGCACCACCCAGGAAATGGCAAACAGAGATGACAAACCGAAGGAAAAAGGAATGAAAACGGCTCCTTCTGCAGCTAGTTGCAGGTCCAGCTTAGGCGCTGCGCTCGTGGCAGCAAAGGGGCTTGTGTGTGTGTGTGTGTTTGTTTGTGTTGGTGTGTTGTGGACCCGGCCTTTTGTTTCATGCGGCCGAGCTTTTCTTTGCCGATGTTCTTATCCAATGCCGCCTGTCGCAAGATTAGTTTGCAGACACGGTGACAAGCAATGATGCTATGAATTGCCGGTGCTCTGAATGCCTAGACATAAACGAAGCCGCTCGTGTGCAGCTGCCTGCTCTCGAAGCAGCACATGACTACCGAACTGGCAAAGGTCGACTCCCATCGCCGGACATTGGCGGAAAGGCTTGGCACTGAATTCAATTTCTTCTTGTTACCTCACGTGTTAACTGTCTACTCTATTCCAAATACGTTGCATGACGACTTCAATTGGTGATCGAACCCGAATCTTGCTACCGTGTCGACGCGCAGGAAGCTTGGTCGAAGCACATTCTCAAAAAACAGCTGAGGCACTTACTTGGTTCAGCACCCGCGGGAGAAGCTATTCACTGCAAAGCAAATCGGATGCTTGACTTTGAAACACTCTGACGAAAGTGTAAGTTGGTTCAAACAAAGGGATGCGTCCTGCTGACCGCAAGCCCCTTAGTCCAAGTCCAAGCCTAGGATCACATGTTCTTTCTACAAGTTGTCTATATGGAACCTTCAATATTTGATAAGTGGCTTTGCATTGAGTGTGTGTGTTGCGAGTGGCAGACTTCCCTTACGCTGCCCTTCCTTTTATTCCTATGATGCGGTGTGAAACCGCGGGCCGCTTGCTCCAGCTCAGGCCCTCAACCTGGTGGCGTAGATGTTCGAGGTGACAGAGGGGCCCCTCTCAAAGAATCGAATCTTGGATGCGGCGGATGGCTCTCACTGTCGCCTTTGCAGTTGAGCAAGAAGGGTACAAGCAAAGAAATAAAAAACACAGAAAACACAAATTAGTAAAAAAACGACAAACGCAGAGGAAAAAATGCACCCCCAAAAGTCCAACCATTCAAATCAATATGTACCCCCTCCATGACAAAGCAGTATGATTTTTGAAGGTAGAGCAAAAACACAAAGGCATGCAAGGCAAAATCCAAGGTGCTTCTCCACTTGGCTTTGCCCTGAGTGGCACAGGAACAGTTCTGAACGGCATTGCCTTCTCTGGAATCTTCGGACTGGCCATCTCAGGAACCTTCGGGCTGGCCTTCATTAAAGGTGGAGGGAGTCTAGCCTTTTTCCTCGGCGGCGGCTGGATTGAAGCTTCCTTGGCTTGCTGTGGGAGGGCAAGAGTCTTAAAACTATTAAATCTATCAAGCCCTGGATGCGAGGGTGAAAACAATGAAGACTTTAAGGAGCCAAGTGCTTGAACAAAATGCCATGTACTAGGCCACAAGAAACAAGGTGAATGTAAAAAGCAAACACAAACGACTGGGATTAGCATCCGTCGTGGGAATATTTGCCAACCAGTATGCTTAGTATACATCATGGGGTAGGAAATATTCCCATAATGGATGATAACTTACAAATATGGCTAATTCCCAATACTATATTCCAGGGATATTTTCCAACCAGCTGTATGCCCCAATAATTCTTCGGCAGAAGGCCTACAGTCGTGCGATTGATCATCGGCTTCGCTGACTTGAATGAGTTGTAGACAAAAACCGCGCCCCGGCAACACACCGCAGAACAAAGCAGTGACGCACCAACATTCAGAGGCTCCACCAAATTAAGACAGTGTTCTCACCTCTATAGAAAGGATGGTCGCCAAGTAGAGGCTGCAGAGTCCTCCAGGCCTCGTCGGTTGCAGCAACATACCAACATTGGTTTGGCAGGTCAGTTCACAACACAGGGCATCCATTCTTCGGTCATGTAGATGCAAACCTGCAGGCACGGCGCATATACGCGTGACCCAGCAATACACTCACACATATACGGTGTTCCGCGTGCATTGTCCACTAAGTCTCTGGCGACCATTTCGATTCAGATTATGCATAGAAAATATCCGCGTGCACTGCTTTTGCTTCGACGACAAGAGCTATTGCTTACACACGTAGTAAACACTAGCATGAAAGATCGCCGTTCATTGCTCCAAGAATGCGAGGTTTGCTTAGCTTCGACGCTTAATAAGCCCTTTGTGTAATCAAAGACACTATCTGCTTCTGATTTGTTTCGAGGCAATCGGCTACAGACAGTGCGTGTATCAGCCAGATTTCATGATTAGCCCAACATATCAACATGGCCTGAGGATGCCCCAACGTACCCCAATATGGCCCAACATATCCCCAACATGGCCTGGCCCAACATGTGCCCAACCTGGCCCAAGACAGGCTCTATGTGGCTTAACATGACCCAACATAACCCTCAATATTACCCCAATATGGGGCTATCTGACATTGCCCAACATGGCCCAACATAGCTCCAACATGGCCCCAAAATGCCATCATTGCAGCAACCGTGCCCCAACATGGATGATTGGTGCGATCCCACTTGTTCAATGAATGCTCATTCCGTAATGTGTGTGTGTGTGTCTCTAACATGCCATGTTAATAATTAACATATTTGATATTGTTGGAGGATGTTAGAGGTTAAGATTGTTAATCAACCAGTTCATGGCAAGCAAAAAAAATGCATGCCTGTGTATCTGTAAATCTGGCGATTGCCCCTGGGCTCCTGCCGAATTCATGGCCTGGCCAACCTTTGATACCCTGCCATGGTAGCACTGTGGTCGCAAGTCCCTTCTCAAATGCGATGCAGGTCAAAACAAATCGGACAAAAAACGCCGGGTCATTCATGAAAAATGTTCGATCCAAAACAAAATCATGAAGTGGTACATCTATGGTCGCCCAACATCCCCATCATATGTTGGGCAGTTGGCTGCGATGCCATCCAATTCGGTGGTGGACCCTTGTTTCTACTGAGCAAAGTCTGATCAGTATTCGTTCGTCTCGAAGGAACTGTGTTGGTCCTGGTTTCCTATCAAAACCACCCCTGACCAGGTGAAGTCAGCCATAAAATTCTATGAAATTTCCCGAGGTACCACCGACTGATTGCGAATTCCAAGTTTCCCTTTGAAGAGCTCTTTGGTTTTGGGGTCCTGATCACAGCACAGCGGAACAAAGCTCTTTGGTGCCACCGCACTGGCAACACCATGATCCATGAACCTTCTCAGCACCTTCGAAAAAAGAGTTCAACAAACTCAGCACAACCTGGGATCATGACCCGAAGCAGGAAAATCATGGAAAATCCATCATCACGAGCTAAGTCACTAGCAAATCACGCCCTGGAGTCTCAAAACTGGGAAGTTCCCAGCTGTGAAATTCTGTGTACCACCGGAGCAGCTTCCGAGTTTCCCGACTCGTAGAGCATTGCCAAACTCAAGGGCGCTCAAGGTTTCATCGGAGTCCTGGCCCAGATTGCAAAAAACCACCGGAACAAGGAGGGGAACCAGGACAACTGGTTGAAGTCTGGGGTTCTGTTGACTTCATCTGCCCAAGTGCAGATGTACAAGTCTTGCAACTTCTTGAGTTTTGAGATTGCAGTCTTATTGAGAAGCACTGAGTGAAGCGAATTTTCGGGCGCATGTTTGGGTTCATGCTGGAGGCCGAAGCATTGGTCGACTTTTGCAGGTCATCGGGGGCATTGAAACATTGCTAAACTACGCCAATGTTCGTTAAGCAATAGTATACCATCCATCCCCAATTCAAATAAATGGATGCTACTAGTACAAATCAACAAAGTAGTGGTGGTTCATTGGTTCATGATTGCTTTACTAACATTATGTGACTAGAATACTGTAGTCTTGAATTGGGGATATTGTGTCACCCCCCATCTTGGTCACAGATTGGAATACCCACACGCACCTCATCTGCACTTCGAAAGATCTGTTCGCACACCTTCCGAAGAGTCTTGTGGGTCAGCAACCTCGGGGGTCATGGGAATGTCGGGCCCTCGGGCTCAGAATTCAACGCGAATGGAAGAACGAATGTCCACCAATTGGTTCACATGTTGGGAGTTTACATATGTCATATCACAAGATCAATCATTTGGGGGACCCCAAAACAACATGGTAAAGAACCAAGGGGTACATTTCACTGCTGTGGACAGGGGCCGCTTGTTTCTTCAGCAAAACGTTGAGATACGGAGAGCATCAAAAACAACTGCCAAAGTTACCTGGTTGGTGGTTTCAACCCCTCTGAAAAATATGAAAGTCAGGTTGGATCATCATCCCAACTATCGGGAAAAATAAAAATTCATGTTCCAAACCACCAACCAGTTTACCTTAAGTAACGTCCCTGGTCATTGTACGTCCAAAAAAGTACGTGGCTCAACGAGTGTTGGGACCGCCAAGATTGTGATTGGTTGAAAGGAAAATGGAAACCCCAAACCATGGCTCTTGACCCCTGTCTAAGACAAGGGCTGATATCGGTGATATCGCTTTCAAAGTTCAGAAAAACACATCCGGGAGAATCATCTGCCAATCTTGAGCTGTATGGGTTGTCTGAAAATAGGCTACCCAAAAAGAATTGGTGCTTCGAAAAACCTGTCATTTTGCCGGTCAAAACCATGGCAACTGCAGGAGACACCGTAATTACTGTATACAAAAAATGTTCGGACCCAAAAAAAATGTTGGTGATCACATATGCCATGATATTTGCGTTATCTCCATGTCCCAAAAAATCACGGCTTTTCCACCAGCAAATAGGTGGTTTCTTAAGTCATGAGGGATCCCCAGTCATCACCATGGTTGTTTCAATACTCAGTCATGGTCATCCATGACGACTGGATGATGCAACCCAGTGATTACCGATACATTAGTGATTACCCATATAATTCCAATCAAAAATCAATTACTATATTCCATATTTCACTAATGACATCATGGAACTATAATTTTCCATAGTAATGGAATATACCCTCTGGTAATTTAACATAGCTATTGAAAATCACCATTTTTAATGGGAAAATCCACTATAAATCACCATTTTCAATAGCTATGTGTATGTTTACCAGATGGCAATGGAACTACCATATTCCATATTTCACTTGACTCCATCGCCTCCAACCATTTGGGCCAAGGCGGCCCTTCAATCTCCTCACCCTTGCCCGTGCGCGCCCTGATGATCGCTGAGCCCTGGTTGATGGGTGAATTTAAGTTGAGACTTAACCATCAGTTATAGTGCTTTGATATGGATTAAACTAGGCTTTTAAACCATGTTTTTGTTAAGTTTCGAAGATAGGACAATATAACTGATACATCATGGTTGATCCTGGTTGATGGATTCTTGCAAAGGATTCTACTACCGTAAATTATTGGGTATTATGATGCCCAATAGGGAAACCTGTCAACCAACTAGTCGTGAGATGGGTCCCAAAACCTCCTGTGGCAATGACTGGTTCTTTGGCTCCTCTCTAGGTGATTTGGGCAATGAGAAAAACAGAAATGGCTTTGAGTGGTCAAACATACATTTAAATTTAAACATGTATATATATATATAGAAAACTACCAGCAAAGAGAGATCTGACGACAAAAGCAAGACTTTGAATCAACATCCGATGTCATCGAGACATATCGAGACTAAGTCATAATACTGGAAACAAATCATAGAGTCATAGAGAAAAACTCTTCAATTTTGTAGATCATGGTAAACTAACATAACTATAACTATGGAAAATCACAATTTTTAATGGGAAAACTCACTATAAATGGTCATTTTCAATAGCTATTTTGACATAACCAGAGGGTATTCCGTTTGATCATGGAATTTTATCAAATCAGGGGCATCAGAGCTTCGCCAAAAATCTCAGAGGCCCAGCACTTTTCAGGGCACTGCGGCACCTGTACTCCAAGACCACTGGTTTGAGCTGATCCAGGATGAATTCCTGGCAGAACGAACAGTGTCGGTGTTTTTTTCGGTCTGAAAATGGCAACTTTTTCATGGGGACAATGGTTTTTTGGCATTGTCTGAAATAGGACTGATACATCTATAGATTTTCTAGGTATGGCATAGTCTATGTTATAATGGTATATGAAATAGGAAAAATACCATGGTCTGAAAATCGCGGATTTTTCAAACCCCAGGTTATGGCAGTCTGCGGAAGGGACTGCCATAATGATAAATCATGGGGTTTGACCTACACCCAAAAAAACAGCAACGATGGGAGATCAGTTAAGCGACATGTTGTTCTCAGATCATGAAACGGTATAGCCAGGACACATTGGGAAACGTACATAGAACCCATCTGTCTCCGCGTTTTCAGGCTTTTACACCCTGTAAAACCTGGTCTTCCCAACCCCCCGTCGCACTTTCGAGACCTGCATCTTTGCTGCCCAACACCCCACATACAAGGTGGTTTAACTGGCTAAGCAAAATTTCCCACAACCGGTTGGAGCAACCCTGATGTACAAATGATCCTACAAAAGGGCTCAAGCAATCAGTTCACCCTTCCGACCCTTCTCTAGACAGGGCCATCCCATTGGCTAAACAGAAACTACATCCTGCAGATCAGATTCTACACCCATGAAACACACCAACCGACCTACAGTACCATGGCAAGGTTAGTAGATTCCTCTTCCTATCAACAAAGAATAAGAAATTGTTACAGGATGTCGGATGATCGATTCCTGATTTACCTGATCTTCCTAGAAATCTTCCTAGAAATCTTCCTTTCAGTTTGGGCAGAAGCCTCCAGGAGATCTGCGAACTCATCTGGCACGTAGGTCTCTTTCAGGTACACCACCTGCTTTCCGTTGTAGGCTGGGGGATTTGACCGGATAGAATCTGGGATACCATGGGATATTCAATGGGATAAGGGCATATATATATATGTATATACATATATATATATATAACTTATATAACCATACGCAATAGAGACTTAGTGCAACTAACAGGCTTAACCACCAAAAATGGGAGTTGAACATGGTCTAAGCATCCTGAAATGAGGATAGATAGTGGAAAACCATAGTTTTTACACCATCAAAGGGTTGAAATCTCCTAGTTCTTTCTTGAAGTCCCCATGAAACACCATAGAGATGGTGTCAAAAATTGCGAAGAGAACTGGGAATGGGTCAATTTGGGTTGCCTTCGCACCGGACGCCATTGAGAAGTGCTGAGTTCATCCAGATCTAGATATATATATATAATTATATATATATATTCTCTGTGTAACTAAGTTGGAAGTGAGAAACGTCCACCTTTTTCTTGCGAGTTTTCCCGTGGAAAATAGGCATTCCAACCACTCCTATGGCCAGGGAAATACTGCAGCTCCCTGTCCGCCGACTAAGGCGACATGCCCCAGGGGAAAAACACCGCCGACGTGGCATTGATTATTTTGTCCAAAGAAAACCTTCTACAAGTGCCATGTTTGACTACCAGAGGGGCGTTCACCAGTTTTTTTTCCATTCATTCTCAGTGTTGATGGTCAAATTTCAATTTGTGAATGGTCAAATACCCAGCTGTTCATCGTGTTTGGTGATCCTCCCATTCTCGAGCTCCCCAACAGCTCCTAGCGCAGCGAGAAACCTCGGGAGATCTCAGATTTTCTCGGCGAAATGCCCTGCATTTGACAAAGGCATCATAAATGGAGGCTTTCCCGCTGGTCTGCTTACATGGATGGTACCCTCTGGTAAACGTTTACATAGCGAACTGGAAAATCACCATTTTTTATGGGTAAATCCACTACAAATCACCATTTTCAATAGCTTTGTGTATGTTTACCAGAGGGTATGCGAAAAAAGTCATGACATGACCAAAGAACTGGATCACACATAGCCAAAAACTGCGGGTTTTGACTGGTCTTCATTTTTGACCACAGCCATCACCTTGATTAGTGATGTGCTCATTTCCACGCCACCCTTGGTCACAGCCTTATATATCTTATATTTCAGCTTGGTACCACCTCCCCATTCAGTGGATCTTCCAGCAGCAAACTTTCCAAACCTTCCAAAGCTCGACATGTAGGGAGTCCTTTCATGGATTAGAATTGAATTGGAATTGCAATATGTAATCCCCATTAAATTTAAGAGAATCCTTGGAATTAATTGGTATTACGGTATTACTATAATCCCATTCCAATATTTAATTGGAATTATAGTTTGTAAGACCCCTCTATCCATTTTGAGTTCTATCCCCATACCCATCAGTCTGTGAGACTCTGGGACTCTGCCATGTCATCCCCTTGCCTTTTTTTTGGCCCATGAACAAAGCCTTGCGTATGAACGTCCCATTTGGAAAGGATTCTCAGTGGATGTTTACCGCTTCTTATCAAAACAATGTTGCTGGATGACTTCAGGCTCCAGGTTCTTTTGGCTCAGTAGCTATTTCAATTAGAGGAGTTGAACCCAGGCAAAATCCGCTGAAAAAACCCTGCCCGGTTCTCGTTGGTTCCTTGGGCGACCCTCGCTCCACGAAGTTCAAGCGCATGTGGCTGAAAGACGACACCTTCGCACCAGGGAGCCAAGTCCCAGCAGTCCCAAGAGAGCCATGTTTGGGATAGGATGAAAAATAGGAAAACAAAAAAAAGAGAACCAGAGAACCAACAAATAACTGGGGAGAACAAATTCTGAAATGTGTATATTTTGTTATATCCAGATATTAGCAAGTTAAACCAATGGATCCAACCATCGGAATATTAACCCATCAATCATAGGGGTTACATGCTTTCTTTCACCCTCTCAGAATGGCTGGGTCGAAATCCAGGGCTCTGGATGCACAAGGGCAATGTCAACCCTGGATGAATAAACCCCTAGCCCCGCTGTAAGCTACCATAAAAAAGTATCAAATCATGACATAAAAGGGGGAATACCCCCTAATTGTCATAAACCATGGTTTATTAATCCGGGCTTGACATTACTTGCTGTATATGGCTAGTATATCTTTGTACATGCAGCTACATGCACACAATTCCCTCAAACTGGGGTTGGATATAGACTACCTGACTACCTATCTGCCGTAAGATCCACTTGTGGATGACTTGATCCAGAGGGATACACTGATCTCTAACCCGAAATTCTGAATGGTTTTAATCTGGTTGGTGGTTGACCTACCCCTCTGAAAAATATGACGAATCGTCAGTTGGGATTATGAAATTCCCAACTGAATGGAAAGTCATAATCCATTCATGTTCCAAACCACCAACCAGTAATGGTGTCTACCAAAATGGATTTTTTGGGAACCAAAAAATGCTGCCCATGCTGCCCACACATTTCAGTGGGCCATGTCCGGCGCCAACTTCTGGTGCTGAAATCCCATAGCCAAAGTGGATGGGGGTTTCCGAAACACGTCATGGGGGTAGCCATGACTAAAATGGATGTTTAATTACATTCTTGGTATTGAAACCATTTGAAACCTATGGTGACTGGGGATCCCCTGTTTTAAGAAGCCCCCACATGGTTCCCTAACATCTTTTGATGATGCATGGAGTTAGCGTTGTCCATTCAAAAGCCGTCCACACCCCATGCAATCTTCGGACATGTCCCGTTGGTAAGATGAATCTCCGAACTGGATCCAATATAACATGACATATCATAAAATAAAGTAACGTAAAATGATATGATTTCATTTACATCGAATGTAGATGTCGTAAACTTTCATATCCATTAATATCCAACATAGAATTATTGTCAAAAAAAAACATATATCATGTATCCACTATATGGATATTTAATATCCAATCACAGCATTTCGTTCTTCATGTCCCAACGGAATTGGAAGTTGCCAGCTCCCCACGACCTCATCGACATTCCACTCTGATGCCAAGTTGAAGGCCCTGGAGGTGTGGGTTCGCATGAAGCTTTGGTCGTAGGCATCACCTCGCTTCGGTCCACAGAAAAAGGTGGACGCCCCCCGATGATTCGAACTCCGCCAGAGGTTGAAGCACAGTTCACTTGCTTTGAACCGTTGGGTTTATGGAGAATGAGACTATAGTTAAGGAGGGTTCGAAACCAACTTATAACGTTTGGGGACCCGACCCTGTGTGATCCAATGAGCTATGCTTGCGTTTCGTTACCTGATGGGTCAATCTTGTAGAGATCGTCCAAGCACGCCAAAGGATGGGTATGGGACATCTGGGACATCTACCCTGAACATGAGGCAACCCCCAAATCTGGTTATATAATCATCACTGCTTAAAATGGTCAGTTGGTAAATCCCGGCGCAGCGGCGCATCGTCGCTGGTTTTACCACGTCTGGCAACCGGACAGCTTAGAGCCCGAGACAGTGGATCTACACGGATAGCCCCATCGTTCGTTGCCTTTACAGACGAAGCGCTGGGGTGTGCGGCGGATTTTTGGGGGTCCCAAGCCGCCTCTGTACATGGTGGTGGTGATGTCGAAATTCTGTACATCTTTCAGACATGTGAAAGGGCTCGATCTTGCGGGCGGTACAAGATTCGAGCCCTGTTAATTAGGATTTGTTTGACTTGCGCTCGCGCACCACCGCCAAGTGCTTCCTCGGAGCTCAAAAAGGTTGGAGAAAAAAGACAATGGTATAGTTGAAATTGGAGGGGATTGCTTCAAATCATCAGCTGACAACTTCAGGGATCTTGAGGGAATTCCTACTGAGTTTGTAGCTATCTTCAAGTGGGGCACTTTGCCCTCGAATCCACAGGCCTTCCCAGCGCGTCGCCAGCTTGGGTTTTCAAACCTTACTCGTCTAGGGTCAAAACACAAGAAACACCTTCAAATATCATCGTCATCGTCATCGTCATCATCATCGTCATCCTCCTCCTCCTCTCCCCCCTCCTCCTCCTCCTCCTCCTCATCATCATCATCATCATCACCACCATCGTCATCATCATCATCATCACCATCCCCATCCCCATCATCATCCCCATCATCATCATCATCATCATCACCACCACCACCACCACCACCACCATTACCATCACCACATTCCTGGACATTTACGGTACTTTGTCATTGAATGATTGGGCCAAATAAGTTCACAAATCCAAAGAATGGCCCAATAATCCCCCGCCCCGCCCCTCATATCAAAACACCTCCATCCCCCCTGAGTCACCCAAAAGCGGACGAGTTGCTTCAGTTGGTCCAGTGACGCGAGTTTCAGTCCCATTGGCATGTCATCTCCAAGCCTGTAGTATTGCTCCTCGGAACCAGGGTCTTGCAAGGTGCCCGTGGCGCTGTGGGTTTCAGACATTTTTGGGACTGTTTTGGGGAGTTGAAACTGCCGCGCATTGAACAGAAATTCTTCCGGATGATGCGGGGTTAGACATCACTTTTCCCCGTGTTTGGAAAGGGTGATGTAAACTCACCATTTGAAATGAGGGTTTCAGTGGTCGGACACCCGTTGAATCCTTATAAAAAAATACCATTTTTAGCTGCCTATACCTCAATAAAACCCAAGAACTATAGAAGATTTTCCCATGATATCCCATGATATCACATGGTATCCCATTCCAGTCATGAAGAAAATCCCAATTTTTCTCATTGAACTCCCAATTCTTCATGGTAAAACCACCATCTTTGAGTTCTATCCCCCATTGTTCCCAGTTCAATCCCAAAAAACATCATCTTTTCCAAGTGCTAGACTTCAATCACCCAGTTTCATCATCAAATCACCCAAGATATCCCAGTTCATCTTCGTCACATCACGAGTTTCCCATGGTTTTCCCATGGTTTTCCTGGGTTTTCCTATGGTTTTCCTAGGGTTTATGCTTTTCCCATGGTTTTCCCTGGTTTTCCCCTGGTTTCCCCCACCGGTTGCCCTCGCGAACCACCGAGGCGCGGTGATGCGGCCCAGCAGCTCCTCGCGCTGGCGCTGCTCCGTGAGCTCGGCCTGCCGCGCCCGGGAGATGCCGGGGGCCTCACCGCGATGGAGATGACGTCAGGGTTTAATGGTATTTTATGGTAATTTACCATAGGAAAACCATAGGAAAATGGTGGTTTAATGGGATTTAATGGGATTTAATGGGATTTAATGGGATTTAATGGGATTTAATGGGATTTAATGGCACTTACCCTCTGGTAAACGTTGACATAACTATGGAAAATCACCATTTTTAATGGGAAAACTCACTATAAATCACCATTTTCAATAGCTTTTTGTATGTTTACCAGAGGGTAATCAATGATTAATGGGATTTTAATGGGATTTAATGGGATATATGATGGTTAAACCTCCTATCAATGGGATATATGATGGTTAAACCACTATTAACCACTATTATAATGGTTAATAGTGACTAATAGTGGTTAATAGTGGTTAAAATCAGTGACTAATATAATGGTTAATAGTGACTAATCAATGGTTAATCACTATTAAACCACTATTATAATGGTTAATAGTGACTAATAGTGGTTAATAGTGGTTAAAATCAGTGACTAATATAATGGTTAATAGTGACTAATCAATGGTTAATCACTATTAAACCACTATTATAATGGTTAATAGTGACTAATAGTGGTGAATAGTGGTTTAATCAATGGGCATGGGCTACAAATATCTATGGCTATTGTATCAATGAGAATTCCAGGATCCAACAGATGGAGGTACTGACTGTACCATATGTTTGGCCATATTTTGTGGGGATATTCCCTTACATAGGCCCAAAAAAAGGCCTTATATATGGTAGGTACCTCCAATTTAGGTTCCTAAAATGGCCATTGATTTATGTTGATTTATATAATGGATGTTACCGGGCCTGGTAAACATACAAAAAATTATGGAAAATGACCATGTTTTCATAGGTAAATCAACTATTTCTATGGGCCATGTTCAATAGCTATGTTTGTTTACCAGGCCGGGGGTTTACTAATTGGTGTTTGACCTACCCCCCTGAAAAATGATGGAGTTAAAGTCAAATTGGATCAAAAAAAACAACTATTGGTGAAAATATTATAAAAATGTTCCAAACCACCAAGCAGATTAATGGATGTTAAAATGGTGAATGGTGAATGGTGAATGGTAATTGGGTCATGGTTAATGGTAGAATATATCAATATATATATATATGACATAAGATACATATCATAGATGATATATGGGATGTTTTCCCCAGGGTCGAAAAGCTATATAAAAACCCCGAGAATTCTAGGTCAATCCCTAAAAAAAGCACCGTTACAACACAAGGTAAGGTCCCCCAAACATCATATTTGTTGGTTTATAAGCCCCATGAAGACTATGATTATATTATATCCATTTATATCCCCCATAAAGCCGAGTAAACCAAGTTGTGTCTCACACAACTTAGCTATCAAAAATAAATGTATATTATGGATATGTACGCAGGGATATGAAGATGCATTCTACAGGGATCCATAAGGGAAATGTTAAGGATAATAAGAATGCATGTGTCCTTATGGATACATCAAAAACTCTTTTATCTATATAGATAAGCTACAGTGATTCAACAATATTGAATAATGTTCATACATGGATAAATGATAATGGCTTACCATGGCCTACCATATGTGTATGAGAAACCCCTCATGTTCCTAATGAAAATATAGCAAGGTTGTTGCAATCTCCAATGTCAAGGCGCAGAATTTTAATCCACGCCATCACGCCCATAAAGCCAGGCAATGAAGATGCAGTAACACTTGCAACAACCCCCATTTTGATATTGAGAATGATCATGAACCAATCAACCAACAAAATTGTGGCTTCACCAACAAAATACCGAGACAAATGATAAGCCGTCAAATCATTGCTGATATATATATATAATTATATATACATACATACATACATACATACATACATACATACATACATACATACATACATTACATACATTACATACATTACATACATTACATACATTACATACATTACATACATTACATACATTACATACATTACATACATTACATACATTAACACTACATACACTACATACATTACATACATTACATACATTACATACATTACATACATTACATACATTACATACATTACATACATTACATACATTACATACATTACATACATTACATACATTACATACATTGCATACATTACATACATTACATACATTACATACATTACATACATTACATACATACATACAGAACATACAGAACATACAAAACATTACATACATTACATACATTACATACATTACATACATTACATACATTACATACATTACATACATTACATACATTACATACATAACATACAATACATACATTACATACATTACATACATTACATACATTACATACATTACATACATTACATACATTACATACATTACATACATTACATACATACATACATACATATGCATACATACATACTGTACATACCATACATACCATAGATACCATACCATACATACCATACATACCATACATACCATACATACCATACTACCATACATACCATACACACCATACATACCATGCATACCATACATACCATACATACCATACATACCATACATACCATACATACCATACATACCATACATACCATACATACCATACATACCAGACATACCATACATACCATACATACCATACATACCATACATACCATACATACCATACATACCATACATACCATACATACCATACATACCATACATACCATACATACCATACATACCATACATACATACCATACATCCATACCATACATACATACCATACATACCATACATACCATACATACCATACATACCATACATACCATACATACCATACATACCATACATACCATACATCCCATACATACCATACATCCCATACATACCATACATACCATACATACCATACATACCATACATACCATACATACCATACATACCATACATACCATACATACCATACATACCATACATACCATACATACCATACATACCATACATACCATACATACCATACATACCATTCATACCATACATACCATACATACCATACATACCATACATACCATACATACCATACATACCATACATACCATACATACCATACATACCATACATACCATACATTGCATACATACCATACATACCATACATTGCATACATACCATACATACCATACATTGCATACATACCATACATTCCATACATTCCATACATCCCATACTAACCATACATACCTACATACCATACATACCTACATACCATACATACCTACATACCATACATACCTACATACCATACATACCTACATACCATACATACCTACATACCATACATACCTACATACCATACATACCTACATACCATACATACCTACATACCATACATACATACATACCATACATACCTACATACCATACATACCTACATACCATACATACCTACATACCATACATACCTACATACCATACATACCTACATACCATACATACCTACATACCATACATACCTACATACCATACATACCTACATACCATACATACCTACATACCATACATACCTACATACCATACCTACCTACATACCATACCTACCTACCTACCATACCTACCTACCTACCATACCTACCTACCTACCATACCTACCTACCTACCATACCTACCTACCTACCATACCTACCTACCTACCATACCTACCTACCTACCATACCTACCTACCTACCATACATACCTACCTACCATACATACCATACTACCATACATACCATACATACATACCATACATACATACCATACATACATACCATACATACATACCATACATACATACCATACATACCATACATACCATACATACCATACATACCATACATACCATACATACCATACATACCATACATACCATACATACCATACATACCATACATACCATACATACCATACATACCATACATACCATACATACCATATACCATACATACCATACATACCATACATACCATACATACCATACATACCATACATACCATACATACCATACATACCATACATACCATACATACCATACATCCCATACATACCATACATCCCATACATACCATACATACCATACATACCATACATACCATACATACCATACATACCATACATACCATACATACCATACATACCATACATACCATACATACCATACATACCCTACATACCCTACATACCCTACATACCCTACATACCCTACATACCCTACATACCCTACATACCCTACATACCCTACATACCCTACATACCCTACATACCCTACATACCCTACATACCCTACATACCCTACATACCATACATACCCTACATACCATACATACCATACATACCATACATACCATACATACCATACATACCATACATACCATACATACCATACATACCATACATACCATACACACCATACATACCATACATACCATACATACCATACATACCATACATACCATACATACCATACATACCATACATACCATACATACCATCCATACCATACATACCATACATACCATACATACCATACATACCATACATACCATACATACCATACATACCATACATACCATACATACCATACATATATATACGTATTTATATATATATATACATATGTATGTATATATATATATATACATATTTATATACATATATATATATTATATATATACATATCCCATTGTGGGGGGTGATCCACCTTGGTTTTCCCCCCCTTCCTTTAAGCGTGCAACTCATCCGTCTGAAAGAAGTCGCGGGCGCCCAGCGCCTCCACTCCCTCGGTGCAGCTGGTGCCTTTTCGCTCGGCCTCAAAGAGGAAATCCAGATGCCTCGGTGCAGCTCGACTCGTGGCTGGAGACACTTGAAATCCCACCAGCATCGCTGGTGCATGATGGGTGCTTCTTGTTTTTTTCGGGGGGTTCCAAACAAAAAAAAAGAATGGATCGATTTATTGATGTTTTTTATGAATTAGGTGTTTTCTTTCCGCGGTGTGACGAAGATGATGTATTTGTTCCGTCATTTCCGGGTGTCCAACTCTGAAATTTATTTTTGCGGATTGCAAAAATAAAACGGAAAGTGGAGAGATTGCATTGGAAGATATTGGAAGACTATAGTGTAGGGTGATCCTTCTGCAGTTTTGATTTTGAGGATTGGTTGTTAGTTCCAAAAATGTCGCTTCAACATGGTTCAACCACCGACTGCGGTGATTCAAACTAGAAGGGATGCAGATGGAAGATTGTGAAGCCACAGAAATGCTGGCCATGACAGCAACTTTTACCCTTCAACTATCGGCTTGGCCTCCGATGTTCGTGTGACGACCGTGGATGTCACCCGTCGGACATGTCCTCTTATAATGTTGGGAAAGCATTAGTGAACCATCCCCCGTTTTACCATTAATGGGTGGTATAAAGCATCAATTTCTATGGGTGGTTTACCATTGCTTTGCCCACATCGTAACCATTTCAATTTGCTAAGCAATGGGAAGGTCTTATCCTACAATGAGCATGAGCTCTCCGAACATTTGGTGCTTCGGAACATGCGTGATATCCCCACGATCAATGGCTCAAACATGGCCAGCTGGGAAATCCCCCCGAAAAAAATATTGGGTGGATGTTCCGTGGCCACCGAAACATAAAACCGGATGGTAAGGGAAAAATCATCATGTTTTATGTATAGAATAACACTGGTTGGTGGTTTTTGGCCACTCCTCGGAAAAATATATGGAGTTAGTTCGTCAGTTGGGATGATGACATTCCCAATATATCAAAAGTCATAAAATTCATGTTCCAAACCACCAACCAGTGATTATTAACCATTATTAACCATCATTAACCACCAACCAGGTCACATCTTTGCTGGTGAAGCACCTGCCCATCAAAATCAGCTCCGGCTCCCCAACTTTCCCTCCCCAACTGGCCCAAGTTGCTTTGGCAGCACGGCAGCAGCTATCTCCTTGGATGATTCAATGCTTTGAAGGCACATAGCGATTGAAACCATGGGATTACCCAACCTGGTTATGTCAACAGTTTGCTATTGAAGCCATGGCCCAGTCGAAATAGTGAGTTTTCCCATTAAAAAGGATGATTTTCCAGTTCGTTATGTAAACGTTTACCAGAGGGTATATGATTAAATCCTTGTGTAAAAACCATGAAACCTAGCCGTCATCCTGCAAGTTTTCTCTCCAAAAATGTCGATAAAAAACCGACAGCCACATGGGATTTTTTTTTCGGATGGACCTCAGCAATGGCGCCAAGATGCGACCCATCATGGTAAAACAGCAGATGGGTTAAGCCCGGACAAAAATCATGGTAAAACAGCTGGTGAATAATGTTAATGTTGGTTAATGATGGTTAATAATGGTTAATCATGGTAAAACAGCTGGTTTTTATCCAACATCTTGGGACCCTGGATTTTCATACTGGGACGGTTGGTGACATCTATCCGTCCAAGGATATCCAAAAATGGATTATCTCCCAAAAAAAAAAACTTGCCCAGAAAAGGCCATTTCAATTGCTGGATTGAAGATCGATTTGTTTTTTCCATATGGCTCTGTCTGAAAATGGAGCATACCCTCGGCCAGTTGAATCGGAAAGTGGGGTTCTCAACATTTCTCAACTATCTTAAATTTGGTGCTACAAAAACCATAAAGGTGAGCTGAAGCATCAGGATATCATCAGGATATCTCAGTTGTTCATGGCTTTTAAATACCACATCATTTTCATGTTCCATGTAAGTCAGCTTCTCTGTCTTTAAATCCATATCCTATCCCCATAGTTGTCATGTTCGATTGCCATATGGGGGGTTCACAAAAAAAAAAAAAACGGGTTTTTAAAACCATGGAATTTGTTCCAAATCCAAAGCTCCGGCATCTTGGCCACATGTTGTTCCTCTTGTGCCCTGCTTGAGGCCAACCTCCTTACCGTTTGCTTCCGTGGCGAAGACTGCACGTTCAACCGCAGCTTGGGCGGCGCCACATCGTTGCGGGCACGGTGCACCGTGTCCACGCGCCGGGGGGAAGGTGCTGGGTCCAAGGCATCCCTTAGGGAGGCAGGAATCCGCAGGAAGGAGGGTAAAAATGGGTCCAAAGCCTCAAAGTTCGGCGAGATGGGAGATTCCATGGCTGTAAAAGAAAAAATAAAGTGGTAGATAAATGCTACAGTTTTGTGGAGTTGAAAGGATGAACAATTGATGCACAAATTGAATTCTAAGATTTAAGTGACGGATTTTGAACGAAGCTATTGACTGCAACTTACGCCCTTTATGATATTCGCTGTTTTTGTACGACTCGACGATTCGACATGTTTCAAAAAGCGTTGCCACTCGTGGCCACCCCTTCAGGGTGGCCTTGAGCCACTTGTTTGAGAAACCGGGATCCAGCAAAAATGGAGGGGTTGAAACCAGCAACATATTTTGGATGTTACGGGAATTTAACATTCAAAATTAGTTTAAAATGGTGATCAAACGAGGACTTCGTCGGACTTGATGATCCAAGAATTGGGATTTCATGGAGATTTATATCTTGAGGGTTTCACGCATGCTTCCAAGCACTGGCACCACGAGGGTGGCAAGATGGTGTCTGGACGCCAGACATTCAATAGAACAAGCTAAAATAATGATTGCAGCTGCGAAGTTTACCCTCCGGTCATCAAACGTGGCAACATGTGTCCCCGGAAGATCCCCCATGTATACATGATTTGCCCATTGCAACTACAATGTTTTTGGTGAATTTCCCAGCCATGTTTGATTATCAGAGGGTAGCTGCGAAGGTTGCCAAATTTTCGCATGAAACATGACAAAGACCTCTGCATGGCTGCATGGCTGCACCAAACAAAGGCTCTGGTCTAGAAGCAGCAGACTGCTGGTGCTTCTTTTTTGTGGTGCAAGTTTGTTTTGCTAACAAGTTTCCCAGCGTTCCTTCACTGTGAGATAGTTCAGAATATACTGGGGATACGGGGGAGAACTATGGATAACTGCTTGATACTGGGAGGATAATCCCACAAATTGTAAGGCCTATATCAACACGCAGCCAGGGCAGACCCCCCACAATTCTGCTGGGTCCGTGCGAACTACCCTAAACCTAAACCGATTGGATTTATACAAATCTCCAGTTTCCATGGTATGTTTCTTAAGTATTCCCCAGAGATTTTCGAAGATTTTGCCTGGCGATACATGTCAGTTAACAAACCCAAGGATTTCCACAAAAAACCAATCGCAACCCCAAATCATACACCCTGACTTTCACCAAAAATTGGTAAACTCCCCAGTAATCAACTGGGGCTTCTTATTCCTGGGTGAATATGATCCAATTTATCTAAAAAATCTCGAAAAAACTTGATGCTACTGCCAGTCTTTTCCGCTTCGGGCGTTTCACTGCGTTTCACTGTCTTGCTGAAACGCCTTGGTCTCCGTGACGTTGGGAGGATCAAAGAGAGATCTTTAGATTTCAGGAGTTTGTTTCTCTTCGGTCGTGAATCCCCCCATTTTGGATGTTGGAATAGATATGTTTCGTGTTTCGTGTCTTTTCTATTTTTGTTGTTCCATCACACAGAGGTCTCTGTCGTTTTCGTCACAAAGATCACCATCACTGAAAAGCTTTGACCAAGGTTGAAGCACTGTTTAGTCAGTAAGAGGTGATACGGTATGGCCACCCAAGGTTTACATGTCCCATAACGGGGGTAATCCCATTTGGATGTGTCTCAAGGTTTGGAAACCCCCAAATCCGTTCAAAAAAAGCACTTTCCCCAGCAAAATTGCCACAAAAGGTCGTAAAATCTTTCACCCTCAATCAAGCGCTGGGAAATCCCGGAAAATGGAGCTTTGAGTGGGAAACTCAAAGCTAAAAACAGCTGGGATTTTCCAACCACGTGGCTGGAGGGAAAGTTTCCCTCACGTCCAAGCTACTGATTCCTCCAACGCCCAGCACCTCATTGAATCTCTGGGTCCTTGGATTGGAGCGAAACCTCCCACGGTGAAGTGAAAAAAACGAGTGTCACAGCCATGTGGGATTAGTGAATGGGTTATATGGGGATTTCCTCAGTCATGGGTGTACCATGGTGTACCCCTAAATCCACGTAGGATTTTCCATAAGCTATGAAAACCCCCATATCAGTGATGCCCCATGTTCATTTTGGACCCACCAAAGCTGGAAATGAAGTCCGGTGCTTTCCGTGGAACACACAAAAATCCTCAGGAATCTTCATGGGATTCAGCCCAAAGCTCAGGCTTTATGAAATTGTTAGCCACCCACAAGCGCTTGTAAGGGCTTTTTTCTCAAGCATCTATTGGGTGGTCATCTGACGGAAGGTCTCAGAAGGAACTCTTATCGGACAAGACTCCAAATTCATACCCTCTGGTAATTTAACATAACTATGGAAAATCACCATTTTTAATGGGAAAATCAACTATTAATGGCCATGTTCAATAGCTATGTTAAATTACCAGAGGGTAACCCCCAAACGCCAATCAACCCTTGTGTATAGCTTTCACGGATTATATGGCAATGGCTCATGGCACCCTGGTACCTCTGGTGAAGCCCAAAATATCAAAATAGCGAACAGATTTATGGATGTTCATCTCACTAAACATGGATGATAATAGGTGTTGACCCATCCCCATGTCAGACATGTCATAAATTTGAGCCCCGTCACATACTTCTTCAGCATGTCCATGATCTCTGAATTGTAGACCTGGATGAACCGCTCAGTTGGGCTCCAGCCGTGTAACAAGTGTTGCTTGAGGGACCACAAAAAATTGGCGGGGGGTCCTAAAATTTCAGCACCAATGATCCAAGCCATCAGACTTTAGAATTGAAACCCAAGATGACTTCGGGGACCCCATAGGAAACATCCATATGTTGGTATTGTTTGATTTCCACTACATGGAACCAACTCAATACTCTCAAACAAAATGTTGATGGGGCCTGAAGCAACATGGTTTTTCGGACTACTGATCATGACAATTCTCAAAGGTTGATCCACTAAATGGGCATTAAGCCAATAAAAATGCTGGTTTCATTGGATGTTAATACTTAATAGGGATAATTGGATACTTGATCAGCAATATGAAACTTGGCTGTGTCTGAAAATGGAGGCCCGAGTCTACTCGTTTATGGCATCTTTTTCTTGGGAGAATGGTTGATTCACAAGTGGATACAACTGGGTACCCAATTTTCGGACAAACCCAAATGAAATCATGTTTTTAGAGTGTACGTGTATACAGTATATATTCCAAGTTGTGGATTACAGGATCATACCTTGGAAAAATGGCCGGAATCTTCAGCACAAATGAAAAAAGGATATGGTCAAGTCGTAGCAAAAAAACATGACCAGCTGGTTATGACTAACATAGCCATGGTATAGATGGCCCATAGAAATAGATGATTGACCTATTAAAATGGTGATTTTCCATGGCGAATTGTTAGTCATAGCCAGATGGTAAAATCCATGAAACATCCATTTTAAATTCCCAAGAAAAATCATCAAACTCGCCACCATATGCTAAGTCACTAAGTCCAACAAAGTCCCAAAACCGAGATTTCCAATGAACATCACCAGTGTCCCTTGGGCCGCCGGCATTTGCCAGGTATTTCACATTGCTGTAACCTGGCTGTTAATGTTTGTCGGGACCTTCGTGCGTCCAAAAAAAGGTTCCGGAGGTAAAAAAAAACGATCTATTTGAAGTCTATTTCTCTATCTATTTCTCCATCTATCTGTCTATCTATTTGTCTTTCTATCTGTTTCTTTCTTTTTCGTTCTTTCCAAATTCTTGCTTTTCGTTATAATTTATCCAGCGTCAGACCTTGAATCTGTCCCCAAATCGATTCAGAACTGGTTCCTCCAAGCCGCCTTGTCTCGGCATGTCAAATCCACAGGTTGGGAAACTTTTGAAACCCATGGTCCCATTTTGATGATCAAAAGCTCGAGTCATGGTCCCATCAAGTCTTCGTGATTTAGAGTATACAAAAACATCGAATACAGTGAAAAAGTTCTTTGTGAAAATCAAACAATGTTGCTTCGATCCACCATGTTGGTTCTGTGAAAAACATGTCTTTTGATACCCAAAGCTTTGGCCCCATGACGACATACATACCCTATAAAGATCTCCATACAGCTCCTAAAAATTGGATGGATATATACAAAAATATCAGGGTTGCTCCCCAACGCACCAAAAATGCAGGTTATCACATGTTTTAAGTTCACCTCCTTGTGGTTATCAGCAAAACCAGCAGTGGGTCGAAGCAACCTTCAATGGGCTTTCCACCTCTATGTAAACGTTTACCAGAGGGTATACATTAATACCATCTGGTTATGACTAACAGTTCGCCATGGAAAATCACCATTTTAATAGGTCAATCATCTATTTCTATGGGCCATCTATACCATGGCTATGTTAGTCATAACCAGAGGGTAGATCCAATTATATCACACTCTTGGTCAAACATCCCGACTAACTACAAATAACCATGGAGAATCCCCTTAATGACTTCCACCAAACCATTGTGAAATCTACCAGATTGATCAGTTACCTATCATGCCATGCATCCCAAGATATCACCATTTGAGCCATGAAAAATGCCCCTATCCCATTCTGGGTAGTAATAATCACCAATAACCCAAGTAGTATTACTCCCTATAACAATCAATCAACAGGGGTATCTTTACTGCCTCATTTATCATACCATGAAAAACTATTGATTGTACAAAGTGGTGCCCCCCCGGCTGTGTTCGTGGGTTTATAACCCCCATTAAGTAGTTCAATATATCTACTATAAACCCAAGTGAAACTGGAGTTACCTTCACCAACTTTTCGATTCCAACCTGGGGCACCACCTTGTCGGAACTCCCAATATTTCACGATTTATCATACCATGTTTCTACCATTTAACTATAGTTGAATTGAAAATGGACCGCTCATATACCATTTAACTATAGTTAACTATAGTATTTCACCATTTTTCATACCATTTATCATTTATCATACCATGTTTCATTGATTTTTCTACAATTTAACTATTGAAAAAATGGTATGACCTATAGTTAACTATGTTTAACTATAGTTCACCAATTTTTTCCAGCATTTTACTTTTCTGCATTTATCTACCATTGGAAAAATTGGTGACCCCCCCAAAAAAAAGCCCCGAGTTCCGAAACGCGGGTCCAAAAAAACGACAGAGCGACAGTGCGAGAGCACTTCGATGCGATCGTCCGTGATCTTGTCGCCTTCACCTGGTGCGGCTGGGAGGGGGATGGAACCAACTATAAGAACCAGCAATGATATGATATGTCTATAAATATATTATAACATATAGCATATGACATATAAGATCTGATTTCCCGGAATCTGACAAAAAGCCAACTTTAGAGACTGAAAGCGACTAGATTTAAGCATCAGAAATTCGTGATTTAAGCGTCAAACATGGGATAGAAACATGCAAAATGAATTCTTGAAGCTGGTTTGTTCCAACGCCCTTCTCGCATTCTATGACCCAAAATCAACGAAAAAAAGGTGCTCACCCTGAATTCAATGGAGATTGACACCCATGCTTTGGGTTGAGGGGCGGCAAGCCCAAGTCATCCAACCCCCTGAAAGGATGCCATCATAGTCACATCCAAGTCCGATGAGAAAATAGCGTTCAAAGGGTTGATCAGCTAAGCGGCCTTTTCCAGAAACCCCAAAATCAACATTCAAGGCCTAAGATGTGGACATTCCAGATCTGAAAATAAGGTACCTCAAAATCTGATAGTTTGTTGTCATTTTCCCATTTAAAAGGACTATTTTGGGGTATTTTCAGACACAGCCATATTTTCTGGGGAAACCACGCTTGCAAAGTTGTGTGGTTGGTCCCAATTCACCTACATGAATCTCCATCGGCAGCATCGACCATATCTGAGAAGCGAGCACCAAGACAGTCAAGTTCAAATTCTTCATGAAAATCCAACTTCATGCATGTTCTTTCATTTCCCCATCACAATAGATTTTCCACCGCCAACAACTTGCTGATTCTAACAAGTTTTCCCGCTTCGAAAAACCTCGAAAGTGACACTTCAACAGACATTGTGACATGTTCCCTTACCCTCTGGTAATTTAACGTAGCTATTGAAAATGGCCATAGAAATAGTGGATTTTCCCATTAATAGCATGGTGATTTTCCAGTTCGCTATGTAACAAATTACCAGGTTGGGTAAGTTTTCCAGCTGCAGATCCAAGTGGCCCTTAATGAGCGTGTTGATGAACTTCAAGCGTTGCGAGTAATGGGACCGCGGCCTCGAAACCATGGTGATGTTTTTTCGTGAATCTCCACATCGTTGGGACCAGCCCGTTCTATGGGGTGTTTGATATGAATGGGTGATGGGATTAGATTTTGGGGTTCATAAGCACCGAGTTTAATGAGCATAATTTGGGAGTAGTGTGGATTTCAGCAACATAGTTTTCTATTTCATGTCGGAAAGCCTGGCTGTCAGAAACCTAGCATTGGGGGATGGTGGAAAATATCACCCATTTTCAAATGGTGATGACCTGGGGATGGCTGGGACGGCTTTGGATTTACCAAATGTGAACTGGATTGATATGGATGATTCATGTATATTCATGTCACCTTCGTTGGGATTTTCTGTCACCTCTTGTGGACCTTGATACTAATAGTTACGGACTGGATGGGCCAGCGAAATCCGATAAACCACCAAAAGGATGGTTGAAACCCAAACAAAATAATGGGATGTTTACCACCTATCAACTGGTGCAGGATTTCGCAACCATCCACAGTATGTCCTGGAAGGCTGCCGCAATCATCCAGCGAACCAAACTTCGATGTTCCATGAAAGTTCGCTGGTAATCGTGGTACCTTTCCGCTTAAACCATCCTGGGTAGACACTAGATGTTAACTCAGGATTGATAAACCTCTGGATGATGAAAATCGAGAGGTACCATTTCACCAAGAGATTGACACAACCAGTTCCAGGTTGATTCCCAAAAAATGTTTGTCCCGCCATGGAGTAGGGGCCCTTGGTGCTTTCCATCTGTTTTTGCTGGGAAAAATCCGATGGTTGTCCCCTTGGGGCTAATCCACTCACACCTTGGCCTGAAAAAAAATGAGGGTACAAATACGCGAGCACCAGTGGCTCAGGGGTCTGAAGCTTCAATTGTAGACACCACACACCTTCAGCATATAGGAATGAACCCCACTATCCTGCTCCGCATCATCAAATCATCTCATGAAATCATCTTGATGAGATAGACCTGTTGGTTATATCCATGTTTTGGATGGTTACAACCAACCAAGGTTCGTTGATAAACCCCCGCATTTTCGTCTCCAACCTCATCATTTGGCTTTGTCTTCAAAACAGGTTCCAAGATTTCATGGTCAATCCTATTGTTCTCCAAAAAAACACATGAGAATTTCATGGTCCAGCAGCATTTTCCCATTGAAATAGCCATCAAAACAGGACCAAAAACCACCAGGCCCCTGGGCTCCCACTCCCACTGGGCTCCCACTGGGCTCCCCAGCTCTTCAGGCCGTCTGCGGGCGTAGCTCTTAGTGAAGTCAACCGAGAAGTCGGACATGGCTCGTTTGGACTTTTTTTTGCAGAAAATGGCCAGAAATTTGTGGTGGATCCCCCAGGATGTTAGAAGTTCTGGCGTCTCTATGATTTTGGTCATGCACCACTGTACCAGGTTGAACCCCCCTTATATAAGTGGAAGGGGATAATCCATATCACTGAAAATGACCTTAATTTTGCGAATGCTATCCCATTGTTTTTCGCCACAACCATCTGGTTTTCCACAGTTTTCCAGCAACGGTTTGGCCCGGTGTCGAATCCCTCCTTTCTGAATGATCAAAATGCAGCTGCGATCATGGCATGTCATCGAAATTTCAGTGTCGAATCCCACGGCGCTGACCTGGAGACTTCACCTACTGATGATCATGAAGCCTCAATTCCCAGCACACACCGCACCGCGGTGCACGGGGGGATGGGATGAACCTGCAGAATGTCCAAGCAAATCTCACCATTGTTGTAGATGTTGGGGTGGAACATCTGCGACGGAGTGCGGAAAAAGGGCGCGCAAAAGAGAGGTGATGGCCCTATTGGGTTGGGCCAAGGTGATAAGGGAATGACTACCAACAATGAGAGGCGTTTGGTCATCTTGAAAAAAAACGGATTGCAACTATGAAGATTCCCCATATCATTTTTGGATGACTTTCGGTGAATTTAGATGTCTTGTCTTGAGAAGGGTTGCTGTATATAATCTAAAAATTCGAATAGCAACAACATTATCCAGCATCCATCAACTTACAACATCGCTTCAAATGCATTGCCGCAAGGACTTCGCCGTCTGAAACTCCGAAAAGATGTCCTTTCGGGAAGATCGAGTGGTGCCAATTTGCTCCATTTCTTCATAGTAACTGAACATACCACTCTTTTTTGAAGCAAATACTTGATTTTAAAAAGCAACAAATAGTATATATTCTTATCATAGAATTTCGAACAGCTACAAATAGTATTGTTACCATAGAATCATACGTCTGAATAATTACAATTCACTAACCTGAAAAGTTCGGCGATGACAAAACCTTGGAGGATCATCCAAAAAAAATCCTTATTTTAACCAAGGTTTCACCAAAGTCCCCTACCAAGGTTCTTAAAACCAAGGTTATTCTAACCTAGATTAACCTAGGTTAGAATAGTCCCCTACCTGGTTTTAATAGGTTTTAATAACCTTCTGTGGATTATCCCATTTGAAACTGCTACAGTTTCACTAACCCCACGGAGCCGCGGAGCCGGCCTTCGTGAGAAATTTCACATGTGGCGCCTTCGTGGGAAACTCTTCGGTGAAACTCACCTGCCACGGATCCACGGTGGGAACTAAGAAAAATGAAGATAGATAGAGTGTCCATTGATGTTAAATGTCCATCAATGTCCATCAATGTCTATCAACGTCCATTTTTTTAACATCAGATGGACAATGAGTGAAACTCCATCAAATGTATAAAAATGTGACATTGATGGAGTCCACTTAACCAATTAAAAAATATTAGAAAAATGATGATAAAACGTAAAAATGAGGCATGGATAGGAATGGATGTGATTCTATTTGGTAGTTTGACAAAAAAACATTGTTCTCAGTGTTCAATATCAACTATGGGTATATAAATCCTGATGTTGTTCCTGTCAATTCTGTGACATAGGTTTCGGCATTGGGAGTTTCCATCGTCAAGGGGATGTGAAACTTAGGAACGGGCAGAAACTGGGGACTTCTCTCAATGAGAGAAATGGGGCCAAACGGCAGTAAGATGGCTGACACTTCGGACACCAAGAGATGGTTGTGGGCAGAAAAGGGACAAGTTCGTGGATCTCAGGCCACATCAGCAAGCCACGACCAGTTTCAAGCCAATCGAGTACTGATTTTTTTTGAGAGCGGAATTCTTGATCCTAGGGCATCAAAGAAAAACATTGAACGTTTGATTCAAAGAAATCCTTTCTACTGACTTCTAGGTTCATGGATCTAGTTCGTGCATCTTACTGAGTTGTGATTACAATTCCTCTTAAACTCAAAAAATTACCATGGGGTATCTCCCATATGATGGGCGGGGTTCACCCGTCACCATGGAGGGTGCAATCTGCAAACATCACCACCCAGACCATCCACTTTTGTGGGTCGGAGATGGGAGCGCATCGCCTCGAGCTGGAAAGTGCCGCCCTCCCAGGGAGTGTCATCCTCAGGCGAAGGGCCTCCGTGCCATCCCACCAACCTGCCTCGTTGAATCATTTTCATCAAGCATCTATGCTGGTGATGACCGTGAAAAATGTGAAAACACGCCAACGAAAATAAGACAAACCCCAAAATTTCATGCTGCAAACTTGATGTTCCACAGAAAAATCGCCCGAAATTTCAGGGCCCATTTCCCACTTTTGGTACCAAACGCACATCAAGGTTTTGCGTCAACACCTGGCCGCCCCAAGGGGGCCCAAGGGGGCCCTGTGGTCCCAAACCGGTCCGAACATCACGGCTGTCCATTTCATGATGTCGTCCTTCAAAGGAGATGCACTGATGCCTGCGCGTGGTTAGCGTGGCCCTAAGTGTGTCTGGAACTTGGGGGTCCGTGATGCAAATTAGGAAAAAGATTGCAAACGGTGGGATTTGGGAATCCAATGTCTTCAATTCTTCAATCAAACTTAATTAGAATTGGTGCCTGTTGTTAAGTGCTACCCATACCCATGCCCATACCCATAATAATAAAGCAGTATCAATAGCCACATGCAAATAATGAAAAGAAAGTGGGAGGCAGACAGCGCATTCTACTACGCAGTGTCAAGAGCCAACACGTCGCTAAGCAGCAGCACGGTGCGCAAATAACAGGTGCCTGTGCCTGTGGGAGCGGTGAGCGCGCCCGATTTAAAGCTAGCAAGCGCCCATAGATGGTTGTCCTTGAGGCTATGGGTCAAGGCCCGGTAACCTTGGTGGGGGCCTTGACCCAAAGCCATATAAGTTGTCAATTGATGTCTCCCCCCGAAATATGCACCTCAAGGCGCTAAATTTTCGTGGTCTGGACTCTTGTGTCATGGGCTTGGCACAGCAGGCGTACAAAAATTGTGAGCAGATAAATGGACATCTCCAGTTTGTGTCTGTCAAATGCGAGTCCTTGCCCGCTGAATACCTATGGCCTGTGGGAACATTTTAGTGGGATGAATGATCCACTTCAAATGAGCAATGCTCAAAACCCGCAGTGTCATTGCATTTGATCCTGATTGGTTTGAAACGGGATTCGCAGTTCATGAGTTGTGATAATGCCTACTATAAAGAGGGTAGCATGACGCCCTGTGATATCTGTGATCATCAACCAACAGGGGTTGAACACAGCCACTGGGTGACAGGCTTAGACCGAATCCGGATGCTCATCCCCTTATGCCATGGCCATAGGTATTGATCCATTCCAAATATCAAGTTGGAAAGCAAAAACTATAGATTCCTATAGATATGCAAAAATAAACACGGACTCCGATATCTTTTATTCATGTGCGCATACAACTGTTTGAAATGGCTTGGATGGTGCCATGGCAATGCTACGTAGATGGTTTTTTACCGACTCCCCGATTCTTGCCGTTTTGGCCGGGGTTGTATACCTGAATTGGCAGGGGTTCCAGTCTATCATGGACCGTAGGATTTCGATGGATAAATCGATGGGTTTTCTGTGCAAAAAACAATCCTTCTTAGAGGATCATCCCACTTGGTAAGTGGTAACTGGGGGATGATCCTCCAGGCTCTCAACAAACTGCAGGACCAGAATCAGCAGTGAAACAAGCTTCCCAGTGCGGATTTTCATGACACACATGGATTGGGCGTTTCTGTTGGTTTAAATCGATGCCTTCTGAGTATGCTATCATTTGTCGCTAAAATTCGCAGCCAGGCCGAAAAAACCAAATTTTGGGGTGGGGTTTACCCCTCCAGCAACCTAAGATAGTATGGAAATCCATCGGGTTTCCCTCGCACACGACCTACATTTAGAAACTGAAACTGGGGCCCTTGCGAGGTGCGGCCATGCCCACGCCAATAAAATATGATATAGAAAATGATGAAATGAAGCAACCAATATGATGTTGTGAGATATAGTTGAGAACTATATGACTATATGATATGAAATATAGTATATATTAGTATGTCATAATATAAAAAAGAAAGTTAATGGGTACATGGTATACGGCATACCGATGGGCAAAGTTGGCGAGCTGGGAAATCCAGCGATTTTTCCCAGAGAAGTCAGGCGCTGTAGAACATCATGTGAAAACGCAGAAAACGTGCTGTAAACATGGGAAAAACACTGCCTTTCTTCAAGATCTTATTTTTCTGATCTTGGGTACAACATACAGGATCCCTTTTTTGGTATGAACATGTGTATATAGAATTGACATATTGTATTTTGCACGTAGAAACTTTGACTCCACCAAACTGGGAACATAAATTCCATTCGCACCTGCTAGGGTGGAAACCAATCAACGAACTATCTACATACGGGTTGCAATCCTCAAACCCACCCAATTTTGACAGCTGTGGTAGAAAACCATCACTTTCTGGGTACAAAACATGACATGACCATACATGACCCATATTCTAACAGAAACTTCACATTCACACACTCCTAACACAACGAATACCACATGGGGTCATCATTTTTCGCAGTGGTTTCACTTCGTCTTGGCGCACATCCATAGCCGTTTTGACAGCTAACGGCAGTGATTCTGTTCTAGAAATGGATCAAAGACCTTGCCGCCATCAATGTGACCTCAAAGGTGTCATCAATGTGACCATCAAATCGGATGCCGCCTTGTGGGGGATCTGATTGCAGTTTCTTCAGATCTCTCATCAACCTGGCGACGCCAAAGATGGTGTGCCCCATTGTTGCAACAAAGTCAGCCATTTCACGGACCTCACTTGGAGCTACCTACCACCTTAATATAGGTCTACGAGCGATGTAAGGCCTTTTTTCCCATAAAATATGGCCTTCTATCCCATCTTGGAGCACAGGCCTCCGTCGCGCTACAGTCGTCATGACCGCAGTAGGTTCCACGGGGTTCGGTCCCCACGGCGGTCAGCCTTTCGGAAAGGTGACCGGTTGATGGGTACAAAGGGCACTTGAAGCACCAAAAATGGGGGATGGCAGCGGTTCATGATTCGTTACATGAGGGGATTTAAAGCAACAACGGGGATGCTGCACCTTGGGTTCATTGCCATCCCATCAACCAACCTATGTGAATCACCCAACCATTCTGGGTTGCTCCCAACACCTCAAATACAAGGAGGGTGAATTGGGCAAATGAAAAATAAAATATGGTAAAATTACCCATTTACCCAACTTGTGGTTGTCATTTACCTGCAGGTAGTTTGAAGCAACCCTTTTGAAGGAAAGAATTGCTGTCCAATCCCCTTGAATGGCAAGGTATATGTTTGTTGCAAGGATGGTCAATTTCCCTGTCTTTTTCACCATCCAAGGTTCCCCCCATGCCTGCAAATACAAGCAGCCAGGTGCAAGGATGCAACGAGAATTCGGGGGAAATTTGATATGTTTCAACTATTTCGTATGTTGTCATTTGAGGAAGATCCAATATGTTGTTGTTTTTTTGTGAATCATGTTTTTGTATTTGGGACTATTTGGGATTTTCTCAGACGATGTGGAAAGGTCGTGGAAAAAACAAACAAACATGACTTTGAAAATTACCTCGTTTTCGGCAAGTTTGTCTCAATTTGTTGGGTGTCTCCAACGTTTCAAACGGATGTTCAAACACAATTTTGTTGCAACGCGTGCGGGGAAAAACATACACACAGCGTGAATCACAACTATGGCCTACCGAGTCCTCCACATTTTTACTTGTTTTTTTTGGAAGTATCCACAAAGTTACTACTATTTGCACATAATCGACCAATGTGGTTCGATGTGGTCATAGTCGCATTGACGCTCAAACGGCTCCAAATGCAAACACGAATGTTGCACCAAACCTCGCAACATCGTCATGTTCCTCCTCCTCCTCCTCCTCCTCATAATCATCATCATCATCATCACCACCACCACCACCACCATAATCATCATCATCGTCGATATCGTCATTCATCGTCATTCTCTTCATCGTCGTCGGCGGCATCGTCATCATCATCGCATTCAAAGATTGAAGCCCTGAAAGGGAATCATGTTTGCTCAACATGAAAACTCAGCATTTGTTTTGCTGCTTGTGGCAAAGGTCTGCCGCAGTTCACCGGACAGGCCCCAGGAAACGAAATCCTTTGTAAACGACAATGAATAAACATGGTTGTACATGAAATCAACTACTGTAATCCAATTATAAACAGGACAAACCAACCTATGGTTTTTTTTTTGTTGCTAGTTCACTTCCAAATGGGAGTCTAACAATCAGAATGATGTGTACATGTAAATGAATATCATATCTCAGTGATAATCAAGTGTATCACTGTTATACCTTTTGGTAGATGGTCTAACCACCTGAGTCAGGGACTTCATCACCAAAAATACCAACTGCTCACGTTTCGTGGCAAGGACAAGTGGGCTGGTCGGCTCAAAGGCGTCAGCCCTGCGATGGGAAATCCACTGGCCCTGCCTTTTCTGGGCATTCTAGACTTGTCGGGGGCCACCACAAACATCGAAATGGAGAATATATGGTTTAGAATTGAGAAGCCTTTCTTTCGCCCTTACGTGTTGACTGGATCATCTCCCAGGGGAGTTCGTTGAATCCCCTTGACAGCATGAAAATGGAGAACAAATTTCTGGAGAGCAGAGGTGGTCCCGGCTGGCCATTCACCACAGGACTCCAGTGGATTTTTACCATGAGGTTCAAAGTTTTCTGTTTGGGTTTTGTCTCAAAATGCTGGATATCCCGGATATCCCAATCCAAAAACAAATTTGCGAGAAAATGAATTTCAAAACCAGGGATCTGTTCCAAATTTTCAGATACTATGAGGGTACACCCATGCATTACAGCAAAACTGGCGGTCTCTTTGCGCCAGCTGCGGCCTAAAATTCTAGCAAGACACCAAAGTTCCCTACTTCAAGTTCAGCCCGGGGGTCTGTAAAACATCTTCTCCTCTTCACATCATCTCATCCTCACATCTTCCCATCTTCACATCCTCACATCTTCACAGCTGCTCATTTTCACATCTTCACATCTTCACATCCGCTCATCTTCACAGCTGCTCATTTTGACATCTTCACATCTTCACATCCTCTCACACATCTTCTCATCCTCACATCTTCTCCTCTTCGTATCTTCTCATTTTCACATCTTCTCATCTGCTCATCTTCACATCTTCTCATCTTCTCATCTTCTCATCTTCTCATCTTCACATCTTCTCATCTTCTCATCTTCTCATCCTCACATCTTCTCATTCTCACAGCATCACATCTTCTCATCTTGCCCCCCCCTTGCCCCCCCTTGCTCCCCCCTTTGCCCCCCCTTGCCCCCTCACCCTTGCCCCCCCCTTGCCCCCCCCTTGCCCCCACCCTTGCCCCCCCCTTGTGCCCCCCCCCCAAGGGGGGGCCCTTTTGGGGTGCCCCCCCCCTTCTGCCCCCGCCCGAGTATGCAGGGGCTGGTATTTGCCCCCACCCTTCCCCCCCCTTGGCCCCCCCCCTTGCCCCCCTGCCCTTGCGCCCCCACCCACCACCCCCCCCCCCCGCCCCCCCCCCCCCCTTGCGCCCCCCCCTTGCCCCCTCCCTTGCCCCCCCTTCCCCCTCCATGGGTTGGGGTCGCCGGCCCCCTTCCCCCCTTCCTTTTGGCCCTCCTTGCCCCCTTTTGTAGGTATGTTGCGGTTGACTCGGGGGTGACCCCGCTGGGTCACCCGCAAAGGCTTGCCTCCTCCTGCGCCCCGCTTCCTTGCCCCCCTTCCTTGCCCCCCTGCCAACAACCCCCTTGTGGCCGCCCCCTGGCCCTCCCTTCCGGATCCTCGCCCCGGCCCTGTGCCCCCCCCCTTTCCCCCCCCCTTGCCTCCTTCCTCGCCCCCCTTTCCGCGCCTCCCTTGCCCCCCCTTGTGGCCCCCCCCTTTGCCCCCGCCCTTGCCCCCCCCTTCCTTCTTGCCCGGCGGCCCTATGGCCCCCCTCTTGTCCCGCCCCCCTTGCCGCCCTCTTTCCCCTCCCGCGCCCGCTTGCCTTCCCTTGCCGCCCCCGGGATGTTCCCGCCCCCTCCCGGGTATGCCCGCCTCCTTTGGCCCCCCTCTTGCTGCTTGCCCCCCTTGCCCCCCTTGCGCCCCCTTGCCTCCCCTTGCCTTCTTTGCCCCTCTTGCCTCCATTGCCCCTCTTGCCTTCTTCTTCTACAATCACACTTTCACACACAAACACTTTACACATAGACGCTTTACACACACACCCTTTCACAAACACTTTTACACACAAACATTTTTACGCACAGACGCTTTTACACACAGAGGCTTTTACACACAGAGTCTTTTACATACAGACTTTTACATTTCGCCGGACAATTTGGAAATCGCAATTTTACTTCAGTTTTTGGCGATCGAACGTCATTTTTCAAGCGACAGGGATTGGACAAGAGAAATTGCAATTTCACCGCAGTTTTTGGCGATCGAACCTCGTTTTTGGACCTCATTTTCGTCAAAACGAAGAAGAAGCATGCGATGGCAACATTAATATATCGAGAATGTGCACCAAAAGTAGAACTGAAAAAATAGCACCTTTGCGCCCTTCAAAATTTGGCAAAGAGCAGGGAAAGTGTTTCCACATTTGCTGATCTTTTCTGTCACTGTAGAAGCTTTTTTTTCCTCCGGTATGGCCGACAACGCTCTGAGGCTCGGTCCGCAGGTGAAAAGAACTGCGTGAAAACGTCATCACATGGACACAGTTGGTCACATGTAAAGCGGCCACTCATCAAAACCATCACACAAACTCCCAACCAAGACGACCCCCCAGCCAGATTTGCGTTTCGCCAAAAAAGAAACAACAAACTCAAGAAAAGAGACCAGAGCCCAACCAAAAAACACAAACAAAAATTGGCCGCCAAAACACAGTGGTGGATTACCACTTTTTTTTGCTCTGGTGTGGCCGATAACGCTCTGAGGCTCGGTCCGTACATAAGAATAAACCAACATCTATTTGGACACCTGGTCATGTAGGTTGGCAAATCATAACATAAAAAAACAACAACAAACACAAACCGCAAAGGGCGAAACGCAGATCCTCCAGCCAGATATCAGTGGTGAAAAGCCACTGTGTAACTCACAAAAAGATGCACAAACGAATAAATAATTACCCAGAAATATGAAACAAGCTTCTTAGTTGTTGTTTTTTTCCTCGAGTGTGGCCGATGTCGCACTAATGGCTCGATCCTTACATGTGAGTAAGCAGTCAAAACTCTGTACAAGGACAAAAAGTCCTTAGAATAAGCAAATCGATGAAGCAACAAAACGAAAACCACAACCACACCAAAAAAAGACGACCCGCAAATCCCCCAGCCAGACTTGCGTTTCACCAGCACCGAAAGGCAACGGGCGCCGGCCAAAAAAAAGACTTGCGTTTCGCCAGCAGAAACAGCGAAGCAAACAGCAGAAAACAAAACAAAACCAAAAAACGGGGCCAGAGCCCAAACAAAAACACCCACCGAATCGATTTGCAATTGGACGCAGTGGCAAATCCACTGCATCACTATCAAAAGCATGCGAAAAATGAATTATGTGTCGCAGCTGCCCAGGCAGACATGAAGACTCTAGCTCGGAAGTTAACCCTAGCATGAGCCAAGCTGTACACGAAAGCAGAGCTACTATGAAATCTCTCTCAGAGTCCTCTCAGGTCAGCTCGTCATGGGCCTTCATGGACGTAATAGTCATCCTCTTGACTGTCAGCTGCGATCACAAATCCAAGGTCAAATGAAGTCAGAACCCCCCTTTGAAGGGGGGGCCAGTGATGACAATGAGGAAGCAAAGAAGGCCAGGGAGCGGCTTCGGCTCCAAACATGCCATCGCCGACAACAAATCAAATAAGGGGGGGCACGCCCCTAGTTTCATAGGGGAAATGCAGCCATCCATTGTATGGTCTCAGTCAGCGACTTCTTGGTAGTATCCGCAAAGCTGAGCAACATGCAGAAAACGCTTGTGTCTATAAATTGTCTTTGCAATTGCCACAGTACCAGTGCTGTCGTGGGCAGTGTAGCGTTCGAAAAGCAGGTTCGCAAGGGATACAAACTGCAGAACTGTTCAGGACATTACAGGATGTCATCGTTCCTGAAGGACCCGCAGTGCGTTGCAGTATGTACCAGAAAGCATTGTAGCAAAACTACGGCTGTATTGCCACTCACCCAGAACAGGCTGCAGAGTTACCACATCTTTCTGTCCAGTGACGAACCATGTTGGCAGTCTTGTGCTGCTCGCGGGCGCCCCAGGCTGTCCTACAGGGAGGAACACCGGAAAGCACCGGTGAAGCTCGCTGCAGCACAGGCTGCGAAAATTCAGGGTTACAACCACTAGCCGCGTCGCTCGCGAACGCCAAACCTACGCGTTGGGGTCCGAGCCTAAGCGGCGATGCCGATGAATAAACTTGCAAAACACGCAAGTCAAAAACCCACAAATTCTCACTTGACCTCGCTCTCACCTTTTTCTCGCAACACGCAAAACAAGCAAAGGTAACTTGTCCTGGCTCTGTCGGCCACTGTGCAGTGTTGTCTTTGTTTCTTTTATTCTGTCGTGCAACATGCTTGAACCAGGCACGTGCATACATGCACATTGTTCTCCAGAGTTTGTTGCAAATTCCAGCTGAAGCAAAAAACGAAAATAAACTCATCCACATCCACATGCATTTGCATATGTTGCAAATGCATCATTCCAGTATTCTGCAAAACGACGCCAGTCCAGAAATAAACGCTTCTCTCCAAAAACATCATCATGCAAAACGGTTTGGAATAAAGTGCAGTTTGGAAGTTGTTGTTGTCGAGCAAATACGTCATGCGAGGCAAAACAAATTCCAAACGATTTCCAAAAACATCATTCTCACATTCAACGTCCAAAAACACATTCTCCAAAAAGGTTGTTCTCCACGAAAACGTTCTCAACCGTCAATGAAACTTGTCCAGACATGATGGCATCATGCAGCTTTCCAGAAAACACCAAAAACAACGATTTGTACCTCGTCCGTAGGCGAGACTTGGTGAAAACAAATCTCAACACATCAGCCAGCTATTTGCTTGTAAATTCCAGAGCCAAATGCAGTACGCATTCCAGTCCAAACATAGTCACAGCACACCGGGTATATCCATATACTTTCATACCCCCTCTTGCTGTGACGTTGCAAGAATACATTGACCATGCAGTATGTATCAGCTTGTCCAGAAAGTCCACCTCAAAGGGTATAGTATCCAGACCGTTGCATCAAAAATACATATGAAGTACTGTTGAATTCAATCAGATTGCCAGCCCGATCCCGTTCCAGTTGCAGTGAACTCTAAAAACCTCGTTATAGACAGTGCCACGTGCAGTGATTGCATTGAATTGTATCATCTCGAATTGCACTGTATATCCAAAAAAAATCACTCCAGCAAAACCAGAAGTCCAGAATTTCAGACTGACATAGATCTGACAAGGATACATTGATTTATGCAGTCATCGCTGCATCATCATCATGCAAAAATTATCAGCTTGCACATGGAAACACCAGGCTAGGGCTTCTTGTCGAAGTCCACACTCATCAACTCCCTGCGGTACGCCGTCGTTGCATACAAAAACACATCCACTCTCATCTTCTTGAGGAAAGCGGCAAGATCTGGAGCTTGCGACTTGGGCGTAGCTGTGATCTTGGGCGTATAGTGTGCCAAAATCCACTTTGCATATTGCCCGGCTTCATCATCGTGGTTGAAGACCTTCAGAATGAATTCATGGTAGGACATGTCTTTGTCCCTCCATTTCTTCAGCTTGATCTTCGTGCTGGCCCACGACTTGATGCCTTGCACATGCACTGGAAATGGCACTGCGGGGTCCATGTCACTGGACTGATAGCTGGGGTACCAACTCTTGTCATTCCAATCCGTTGCATTGTGCTGAATTGTGGTTGGAATTCCCCATAGGTGATTTGGGAACCACGGCGGTGAGACATCTGCAGGAACATACTCAAAGCCAAAGAGTTCGTCTTCATCCTCAAAAACATCTCGATTCCTCTTAAAGCTTTCATCCATGCGTCCACCAGTGCCGTCCCCATTAACTTCTTCCGGTACCTCTTCGATCGTGGGAGTCGAATTCCTGGCTGCTTTGTTGGGTCCGCTTGCCTTCGGAATAGGCAGCTGTTTCGCTGCTGAATTCTCCGGTGCAGTAGGAGCAGAAGCCTTTGCTGGTGGAAACATTGCTTCTGTCCCCATAGCGGCAGCTGAATGTTCTGGGAATCCAGACTTAGGCATTGCAGTGGCAGCAGGTGGAAGATTAATTGGCGGTGTGCCTTGCTGAACATTCCCAAAGATCTGCAAAACAGGCGGATCAGCCTTCGGTGCAGTAGTTGGAATTGCGGCCCACGGGTCATCGTCAGGGTCATAGTTCATCTTGGGTGGTCGCCCAGACGATGCAGGCGGATTCACACTCTTTGGAGGCGGTCCAGTTCCCTTCCATCCTGGCCATTGTCCTGCGGCCTTCTGTGCATTCCATTCAGCCTGACGCGGGTCAGGAGCCTGCTTATGTTCTAATTGGTGCAAAGACAGAGTCTGTGTCATCATCTGGTTGCGCTCTGCCTTGCGCATCAATTCACGCAAAAGCTCCATTTCCACTCCAGTCATATCGGTCCCAGGGTAGCATTCCATGCCAGCTGAATTCGGCGGTGGTGTAGGTCGATTGGCCATGGCTCTGAGGCACAATTAGGCGATTAATTACTGAAACTGTTTCAACCCTCACACACACCCGAAAAAGAAAAGAGTTCGGCCAAGCACTGAACCTGAGAGGTTTCAACTGTCGTGTCACCTGAAGTTTTCCTTTCAGACATCTTTGATGTCGCGCGTCAGAACATATGTTGTGACATCTTTGCAGTGAATTCCCTCTCCGTGCTTGAACGCAAAAACCAAAATCAACATCAACTGTTCTGTGCTTCACATGACTGTTGTGTTTTACATCAACTGCCGTCTGTTTCGTTTGTTTCACATCAAGTGAACATCAAAAAAAACTTGCAAACGACATGCACTCCCAAAAGACTGTGCTTCACATCAACTGCCGTTTGTCTTGTTTGCGTTTGACATCAACTGCAGTGTTCCACGAGACTGCCGTGCTTCACATCAACTGCCGTTTGTTTAAATTTAGTTGAAATAAAGCACATGCCAAAAACGCAAATAAAGTTGTTCCATGCAGGTTTGAAAATAACATGCAAAAACGTGCAAACATTCCCAAACCTACAGTTACAAATCTAGAAAACATCTCCAGCATACCTGTCCCCCTCTTAAACTGTGCGCTGTCCGGAGACAGGACATGCCAAAAAAAAACTTCTGTTTCGTTTGTTTGCATGAATTCCTATGGAAGTTCATGCCTTAGCTTCCCGAAAAGTCATGCTGCTCGGCGTGCGGCTCTCACAGCCGCTAAGATTCCCTTAGCAAGTTCCTTGGTATAGGATCCTGTTCGGACCCAGTTGACATCCATCACGCCAGCATGCTTTTCACATGTGCACGATCCAAAACGTTTGGTCAAAACGTTACAAAAACCTGAAAACGAGCTTCGAAAAATGAGGCATTTCCCTACAGGCAAACCATTGTCCGCTTTGCATCCAGTTTGGCAAAGAAACACTTCTGATTCAAATTCTAAACCACAGTGCTTCAAAACATGCTTGGTTTCATCTCTCTTCCAAATGTTATTGTTCCTTGGGAGTTCAAATGATCTCGAATTCCCCAGAGTCAAATACTTAGGCACAGCTTTCATGATGCCTTCCCATGCAACATCGGCTTCACTCAAACCTCCAGTTCCAAAATTCTTCAACGGTGAGCCTGAGCTACATGGCGTAGAGGCATGCACATGAATCCAGCGATACCCAAGTTGAGCTTGGACCTCTACAAACTGCTTCACTCGTGCAATCATTGCATCGGTCTCAACCTCTGTCACAACTCCAACATAGGGCATTCGAGCAACTCGACATGCATCACGAAGAGCTGAATTTGTGCCACAGCACACCTCAACAAATGCAATCTCCTGTTTGTTGGACACAACATCATTGATCAGCAGAAGGTCGTTGACTGACCGAAGATCCCTGGCAGGTACTTCCACAGCCTCAAAACCCAAGCTTGCACGATGACGTAGGAAGTCCTTCGTGCTCAAGCACTTTGTAAACAGGTCAGCCACATTCTCAGTCCCTGCTCGGTGCTCGATCTCGAGTTCTCCAGAAGCCATTTTGGATTTCATCCATGCCAAACGAATCTCCACATGCCTGCTTCTCTTTGGAATATCCTGACCAACAAGCAATTGCAATGCAGAAGAGCTATCAGATTCGAGCAAAATCTTCGGCACACTCTTCGGTTGCATCTCTCCCAAACCAACATAGACCCTCTGACAGAACTGGCTGAAAGCCACACTTTCTTGAGATACAGCTTGCAGTGCATAGAGCTCGGCTTCGCAAGACGAAAGTGAAACTGACTGTTGCTGGCGTGCAATGGATCGCACAAGTCCACCTTCGCAGAAAACCACACCACCTGTAATCCCCTTTCTGCCATTGAATCTATATGGTGCAAAGGAAGCATCTGAAAAAGAATGCAGAATGCAATGTCGTGCAGCTCCAATCATAAGTTCCTCATACTTCGGCGATGGAAGCCGCAGACAAGTTCCCACATCTCCATGCAAAAAACGTAGCAAAGCTTTGATTGCCATTTCAGTACCATGCGTAGGAGCAGCTTGCTGTGAGCCTATCAGGCTAAGAAACAATTTCAGATCATGCCGTGACTGTGCCATCCATAGCAGCATCCCAAGTGCCCTCCAAAACCTTGAGTACGCTGCAGCCGACAACGGCTGTTGCATGCTTTTGTCCGTCAAGGCTCTTTCAAGCACTGCCGCAACATCAGGCACGGTGTTGGATCCCTTGTTCACACTGAATTCCACAAAGGTTGTGTCCAGAAACTTCGGGTCAACACCAATTGACAATGAATCATCCGTTGCTCCTCGTTGAATTCTTCTCCCAATAAAGGTCAGTGCACCTCCGCCTTGCTCGGCGGGTAGGATCACGCCAGTCTCTTTCAACGGGACTGCTTTCTCAATTGCTTTCTCAACCAGCTTCTCACTACGTGCAGTTTGACAACAAAGAAGAAGATCATCAACATAGGCTACCAACAATGCAGTTTCTCCATGCACAATACCCTGGTAAATGCAAGGTTCAACTTCATCCGAAACAAGGCCAACTCCTCGAATGGAGTCACTGAGCAAATTCAACCAATGCAGTGACGCATCTCGAAGACCATTCAGCGCTTTGTATAGCAAGAGATATGCAGGAGAACCATCCATCATAGAGACAGATAACGGTAGCTTGAGGACGATGACAAGACCACGAGGTAGAGGAGAATGCATGAATGCGTGTGAGACATCAAGCCCTTTAAGTCGTAGAGCTCGTCTCGAAGCCAGTGACAACACGAAATGCAAGCCCTCAATGCTTGGAGTGGGGCTAGAAATTCCTAATTTTCGTGCAGAGACACCTTTGTTGATGTCTTTGGCTACGATCCTAACTCTGACCCTTGTCTCACTCTTGTATGCTGACACCCAACGGCTTGGGATCACACGCATGTTTGGGTTCTTCTTCTTCAATGCATCAACCTCTGCTTGGCCTATCACCTTCCCCGCTCCACATTTCTCCAAATTAGCAATCTCTTCCTTCATGCCTTCAAAGCCTAAATCAGCATTAAGTTGCATCAACGAGCTGTCATCAATCACCTCATCGGGCTTCCACACCAAAACATTGGTACCACCTAGCTTCACCTTCACGCAAGTATGGTCACGTTCTGGCATGAACTTGATTGAATTCAACTCATCGTCAAACAACTCGGGGCTTGTTGCAACTGCCCTCTCTGGTCCAGCTTCCAGGCTCCACAAAACTGGTCCTACTGATTGGCATGCATCATCCATTAAAAGCAAATCGAGAGTCATGGGTTGCCCGGAGGCTCTCTCACGCTCCATCTCAGCTTCTAATTCTTCTACTGGTTGCTCAGCTTCTCTTTTAGTTCCTCCAGTCTCTTCCACATCCATCTCAACCTGACCTTCTGTTGTACCGCCAGCCGGAGCTGGGTCTTGCTCAGTATCAACCTCCATATCCTCAAAATGCACTTGCAACCTTTCCCTACTCACCTCAACACTCTCTGGACTACCCACTGCAACACTTGGTGAATTCTCAGCATCAAATGCTGCTCTCCTTCGCTTGCAGTCGGCGTTGTGCCGAATTCCAGGGGCTACCATTCCAGAGTCACATGCTGGGCATCTAGGTGTTTTGGGAAAAACTCTAACTTCAGGCATAGAGTCTGCTGGTGAAGTTGCAGGCGATGTTGGGACAACTGAAGGTGACTTAGACACAACAGCGGGTGTCTTTGGTTCTGCTTTCGCTGTTGCCGGTGTTGGCAAAGGTGGTTGATGGGCAATTTTGATACCAGTGGAACGTTTTGGCACAGGAGTTTCACTTGGTCGCTTCTTTGGCATTGGCCTCCTAGTGTTGTCAGGTTCCTTCATTTCTCTAACAAGTTCACTGGGAGCTCCATCTGGGTATTCAACGATGTCATCGCGTGCATCGCGCGGTTGTCGCGGTGGTTCAAGTGGGGGCCTATCACCTACTGAACGCGCAGGCGTTGGTGCAATTGCTGCTGGGGGCGCGTTTGGAGGCGCTTGCATATGCACATCTTGACTCTCCGCAACTTGAACATCTGCACCTTCAACTTCCACAAACAGTTGGTCACCTATCATATGTTTCCATGCAATGGGTGTGATTGGTCTCACATTCCGTGCAACAAAACGTTTCAAAACCAACTCTCCATCAATTCGCAATGCACCCTGAACAACAGGACCTGTGTCTAAACCTGAATGCACAAAACATGCTTCAATGCTTCTCGTTTCGTTTGGTGACTGTGCACGAAGACTGTCTGGCAACTCAGCTAACACAGTTGAACCGAACATTGCAAAACTTGGTTAACTTGGTTTTGATAACTTCCGTTGCGTTGAGTATTCCAAAGGAGAAAAATCTGACCCATGTGCATTTGAAAAATGATTGTGACTCAATGCAATATACGTGCAAACATCTGACAAACCACGTGCAGAAAAGTTCACATCAGCACCACCATCGTTCATCTCAGCTCGAAGAACAGCCAACGACTCCTTCAACCTTCTGACTGCTCGCTCGGCTCCACCATTGGATTGGTGCTGTTGAGGGCGTGCACGACGCACCATGAATGTGTACTTCTCCGAACTTGTCCCTACTAATTCCGAAACCGCTCTTTCTGCATCCGTGTGCAACACAACTGAACTTGTTGAAGACGATAACCCAAAGTGGTCTAACCATTTGCAGACCTGGCCTTTGACCTTCCTTGCATCAGTGGCTGTTGCAACTACGAATCCAATGCAGTTAGTAGCTAATTCCGTAAGGACTAAGATTTTGATGGTATTCTCTGACTCTTCATTCACAACTTCTCCACGTGTCGTTAAGAATGCAAAGTCCGCCTGGATCTCAGTCTCCAACGAACCCTCCTTTCTCCTTCTGTGATGAAAAGTAGATTTCCCACGCGCACAGATCGTGCACCTGGGGTCATACGGAACGTGTCCTTGAAGACGATGTCGCTCTAAGTCAGATGCAGCCGCGCGTGAAAGTGGATTTAAACTGTTGCTACTTGCAGCAAAAATTTCTGGAATAGGATGAGGAGGTTCCAAACCCTTGGAAACAGTCAATTGGGATTCTGAAGACCATGCTGGTTCTAATTTGATCCATGGGCACCCTGCATAGTAAATGCAACCCTCAACTGTCCTACCAGTTTTCACATCTTTGACATGAAACCCATCCGGACCTTGATTGAATTCCCAACCACATTCACACAACGTCGTCGTAGACATGATGTTGTGACTAATTCCACCTACCAAACATTTCAATTTGGCAGATTTGTAGTCAGGTACCCAATCTTTGTCCCTACCAGTGTGAAAACCGACCCAAACAGTGATTGTTGCAGTACCGTCGATGTCCACCTTACTTCCATTGGCAGCACGGAATTGCTCATGTTTCATGTCAGCTACCCATGCACCATATGCATTTACGGAAGAAGTTGCCATGACAGTTGCAGATGCACCTGAATCCAGTAACCACCAAAACTCTGACTGTCCATCATTCCAGAATTCTGACAAAAGTGGATCCAAAACTGGCATGTACCTACGGAGTTCATGCGAAACTGAAACAGTGTCATGCACATTCAAAAACGTTGAAGTAGCAGTTCTGTTTAAAACAACTCTGCTGTTGACATCGGAAACCAACCCTTGGGAAAACTCTGCAGCATCACCTGTGGAACCTTCGCCTTGCAAACCCAAAAACCATGGTTCATGCAGATTTGGAGGTGTCGTGCAACTGGATTCTTGTTGAAGAAGTCCACAGAGGAATCCTGAGTCCTCAGTTCCTGCACCACAACCAAACCAGCCAAAGTTGAGATCCCACAAACAGTGGCGTTCGTCACTGTCTTCATCACTGCTGCTAAAATCAATTTCATCTCCTAAATTCCCAGGTTGATCAAAAACAACTGAACATGCATCTGTTTCAGCAAAAACGAGTTCTGGATCATCAAAAAACTGTGCAGGCAAAATTTCTGAAAACGGTGGCAAACTCTCGAAAAGATGTGTCATCTTCTGCAACATCTGCTGGTTTCTGTCCATCGCTCTTCCTAATTGCCAATCCTGAAATTCACAGTTGTCGCATTGGCACATAGGTGGCCCTACATCAAAAGGACATGACAAACCACTTGCAGAAACCACGCAAACACTGTCTCCCCAAGAGCTATGACTATTGCTGCTGCCAAGCTCATCCAGCTCCGATTGCAAAAACAAACCAGTGGACATTTCCCCAAAAATTCTTCCAATTAAGGGGCTTAAAACCAATGACTGAATTTCACTGTTCTCGGGTCGCTGACTACTGCTTGCATACTCTTGCTGGGATTCTTGACCAGTCCAGGTCCAATCCTCTGTCCATTGTCCGTCAGTCCAGTCAGCTGTCCAACCCTCATTCCAGTCACTCCAGGTTTCATTCCACACCTGTGACGCTTGCAGCCACGTTTGGTCACTCCACCATGACCCATCGTCTTGATACCACTCGTCCATTCCATCGGTTTCCTCTGCATAACCGAGTTCATTCATTTTTCCTTTCTTTCCAAAACCTTTACCTTTTGCCTTGCCTTTGCTCTTTCCTTTTGTCTTTCCTTTGCCTTTGATCACCCCTTTCCCGTCGCCCTTGCCCTTCACACTCTTGTCTGGGCAGTTGGCCGAGATGTGACCAAATTTCTGGCACTTGAAACAACGCACTTTTGTCAAATCAGCATCACACATGCTTGCACCATGCTTCCTACTCCCGCATTTCGTGCACCTATGCCCTGAGTTTCCTACTGCATCCAAATTCCAATCCCCATTACCATCGCTAGTTGTCATGTCATAGTACTCCGCTGCACTTTCAGACTCATTCCCTAGCTGGTACAACTGTTTCTTGGGTTGGAATTCTGCAAAAGCCCTTTGTTGCTGTTCCCATCTCAACGCTGCAGCTCTAAAACTTTGGTACGTCTCCCCACTGGTATGATGCAGACAAAACGTTCTGACACTTTCAGGCAGTGACCTCAACAACACTGCAACTAAGTCTGCCTCTGCAACTTGCAGCCCAGTGGCATCAATTGAACTTGCAAGAGTACCCAAGAGCTTGCCATAGCGTGCATTCTCATAGTCAATCTTCCGGATGGTGTCCGTCACAACAGTGCTTGGGCTTGTCTCACTGGCATGCAAACTGAAACTCTTATGCGCGAGGGCCGTGCGAAAACTCAATGCTTCACTGCGGGTTCTCAAACTGTATTCCATGGTGAGTTGTCTTATCAATTCAAACCCATTTGAACTCTGCAAATCAGGGTTTACTCCAACATCTGAACTCAACAGGTTGACCCCTTCTGAGTAGGCATTAATTAACGTCACAGTCCGAGGGTGTCCATTGAAAGCACCTTTCAAAATTGCCATCAGTCTCCTGCTTCGGGCTCGCTGTGCAGGACTCAATTCTTGCCATTGCAAAGCTGTTGGCCATCTGCACGCCTGCTCTATCTCTGAACCGAACTCCAGGGATGCTTGCATAGACCACGCTACTAAATCTCCGATGTAGGTTGACCACCCCAAGATTTCGAGCTCTCTGTTGCTCCATTTTGCTGTCTCAGGTGTTGGTGGATTACCTATCCATTTTTCTGAGCGTGCAAAAACGTCTAACGTGCTATCCCCATTGGTTCCAACGTGCATTGGATTATATCCATTAGGGAACATACCATCCCTTTGACCAAACAACTCAGGCACACCCCTCACTTGGTTCACTTGCTCTCCTAATGCCTGTCTCAACCTCAGTACCTGCATGGGGTCCAAACCTTGCGTCATCCTAAGGATTTCCTGCATTCGTTCATTCTGTGGTGTCACACCGCCAACATTCGGTCCTTGACAACCTGTCAGTCCTTGTCGTTCCAGTCCTACCCGACCTAGACCTTGACTCAAGTTCTGTCCTTGACCTGAAACACATGGCATTCCCTGACCACAGCCTTGACCTGAACATGCAGTTCCTAAACATGCACCTTGCTGAACTCCACAGCCTGTGCAACCTTGAAATCCTTGACATCCTTGTTGAAAACCTTGGCATGCACCCTGCTGAACTCCACAGCCCGTGCATCCACCAAAACCTTGACATGCACCTTGTTGAAACCCACAACCTGTGCAACCTGTCACACCTTGGAAACTTTGTCCATTCAAACTCACATTCCTTGGGCTACTTTGGCCATACATTCCGTAGTTTCTTGGATCCATGAGACCTCCTTGTCTCCTTTCAGGACCATACCCCCCTGTCATCGGCAGCATTGACGGACCAGCAACTAAGGTCCCGGCACCAACTAAGTTCCCAGCTGTCGTGCCTAGAATTCCTACTCCTGCCTGACCTGGGGCACCTGCATTTACATTACCGGTTGGCGAAGTCGCTTCCGCACCATTCGCTTGACCTGCTTCTAACCTAGTCGGCGAACCTGGTGGCATCGGCATTCCTAATCCTGGTGGTTGCATCTCAGCTCCTGAATTACCTCCTCCCTGGATCATCTTACTCGCGTCCTACGCTTGAGCCGAAGCTCCGCTACCATGCGAAAATTCAGGCTTACAACCACTAACCGCGTGCGTGCGCGTCGACCTACGCTTGGGTCCGTGCAGCAGCGGCGATGCCGATAAATAAACTTGCAAACACACGCAAGTCAAAAACCAACTCAATTCCAAAGCTTGACCTCGCTCTCACCTTTTTCTCGCACACACA